>JAVJIF010027852.1:0-96539 GCA_038442645.1 Agave tequilana
GCACAGATCTGTGCATGTCGGTCGACCGAGCCTGTCGACCGACTTCATGCCAAGTCGACTTTGTCAGAAGACTAGTCGACTGGTTGAAGCCTGGAACAGAAAACTGGGTCAGAAAAATAGTTTAAAAATATTTTGAAAAATCTTTTAACACTCCTAAAAATCACCAAAAATAGTTTTATCATTTTGCATTGATATATAACATGTGGTAAAAAGTTTAGCTCAATATCAATCAATTTGAACTATTTTTGTGTCTTATCATTTTTTACCAAAAACCAAAAACTGTATTTTCTAAACTTGGATTTTGAATAGAAAATACGTTTTGTCCAAAACTCTTCCAATACAAAAACATGATATTTAAACACTTTGAAGCATGATGCATATGGATAGAAATCCAATATACATGAAACAATATATATCCATGTTTTTGTCATTAATTCCAAAATATGTTTTGTCAAAAATGGCAAAACATAAAGCACATGAATAGTAGTCAAACTAAGTTTGTCTAGGAAATTAAGCATGCATGTATATAGAACAAATCTAATATACATTAAACCATGTAAACTTGTTTTGATCTATCTATTCATGAAACCAAGATCGGTTAAACCTAAAACCGAAAAACCAAAAACTAATATTCAAGACATGAAACGTGTGTGTTGTGAACTTGAGCATATCATACTATTCTAATCTTTACAATTTGGATCTAAACACAAACTAAACTATGGTACCGAAGTCTTCTTATAAAGTGCAATCTCTAAGCCGACTCGATCAAAAACTCCTTGATCCACCAAGCAATTGCTATATATGATCTTTGACGTTCGGGCTCTTGAATCAACATGTGAAAGCTTCCAAATCATCTTGTTGAAGCTAATCACCTACTAATAACTTGATTAATGATCTGAAACTAAAATCACAAGATTATTAGTACACATAACTACATGAGTTAATCATCATCAAAACTAGAGTGGAAGGCCTTTGGGCCAACAATCTCCCCCTTTTTGTTGATGACAAAACTCATGGATTTATATATGCATGGATTAAAGTTAAGCTTCAAAGAAGCTCCCCCTTAACTCATGCATAAACAAATAAACAATAAATATATGCAATAAAGGCTCTTAAACATGAATGCATATAAATGCATAAACAATAAAGGGTTCTAGATACCAATGAAATGTTTAAAACAAAACATGCTCTAGATACCAATTACAAAACATGCTCTAGATATCAATTAAAATTAAACTAAATTAAACTTAATATATGCAAACATAAACATGCATATATATAAACCCAAAATACTTCTCCCCCTTTTTGTCAATCATCAACAAAAGGGTAAAAAAACAAAATCTTCTCTCTATTTAATACAAAGAATCAATCTTCAATAAGGGTAAAAGCAAAACCAAATCAATAAATTTTTCTCCCCTTATTGTTCGAAACAACGAATCAATAAAAATAATATTTTCCGTTTTTGTCTAAAACAAAAACAAAGTCAATTAGAGGTGACAATCAATTAAGGTACCAAATGAAAATATGTCAAAGAATAGCATCTTGATACCATTGAAAGGAAACAACAAGAAAAATGTTGATATCAATTTTAAGCAAAACACATGAAAATCTTGATACCAATTTGAAATTAAACATAATAAATCTTGAATGTTTAAACAAAAATTTTGATACCAATTGTAAATATTTTTCATTTGAACATATGATACCAAATTTAAAATTTATCTTCTATCATAAAGCAAGGCAGTGGGAATCAAATACCAATTGAAAAACAAAATCAAATTTTCTCCCCCTTTATGAATACCAACTAAAATAACGCATAGGCTTGATACCAATTTAAAAGTAATCAATTGAAACAAAATTAAAACTCAAGCACTAGCATAAACAAGATTTTGTGCTTAAAGATATAGGGATATAATAAGCACAAATAAAACATATATGTATGAAAAATAGATACCACTAGAAATTGATATTCTTGGAATTGAAAGCATACATACATACAAATATATATGAGTATACAAGAAATGTCAAGATTGATACCAACTGAAAGAATTCAATGATGCCAATTGAAATAACAATAAGATCAAATGTATGTCTCATATAACTACCTACCTCCCAATCATGGTTCAAGTTTTAAATGATTCTCATTTTAAGGCATACATGAACATGATCTCCCATCCATCCTCCCATCGAAGGTAGGGGTTTTCAAAATAGATTTGAAAATGTAGTATGTTTGAAAATCTCTACCATAGTGAAGAATACGAACTAGTTATAGGAAAAACTTTAAAACTAGTACGAAATTCTTCAAGTAAGGAATAAAACAAATTGTTTTTCATGAAACACATGTAAATCACATGATCACTAAACACTCGAGTCCATAAAGCTCATATCATAGTCTCATGAAAACAAATCATGAGTAAACTAATAAAGTGAGTGTACAAGTAAAATGTGACACATATCAACATGAAAATATTCAGTTAAGCTCATATGAATTCCTTGAAAACATGAAAAACTAGATTTTCATTACCAATAGAAATTACCTAAAAACATGAAAATCATCAAAACGATTTAAACTTCAAGGCATATGTATATCATGTACAAACTAAAGCATACATACATATCCTAAACATAATGAGTCCACAAGGGTATATGCATGAAGGCACGTGGCTCAAGGATGTACTGTTGGAACCTATTTCGATGAAGACGTTCGTGAAGATCAAATTCATTTGAAGCTCTAACACATGACGAATCAAGAGTCCGACATGATCAAGATGTGCCAAGAAGAGTTGATAGAGTGTGGGTTGTATATGTGAAATAGAGTGTAAAAGCCTTGACACAACCAACACTTCTTTGGTCCATTAGTCGACTTATACATAAGTCAAGTCGACTAATCCTTGATGGAGTCGACTAACCAGAAACCCAAGTCGACTAATCCTGTGTCCAGAAATTGACCCAACTCTCTGTTTGATCAATTAGTCAACTGACAGTAAACCAAGTCGACTAATTTATTTTTATAGTCGACTTATAGAAATCCCCTAGTCGACTAATCCCTTGTCAAGTCGACTAAGTTGTTAGTTGCAGTCGACTTGAAGTAGTTATTCTGAAACTGTTCTTCCAACGGCCACTGACCTAGTCGACTAATAGCTAAACCTAGTCGACTAATAGAAGGATTTTGCCTAGGTTAGTCGACTAACTCCATGGGCAAGTCGACTAATAGGCAGTTCTGACTGTTGGACAGTTTTCATTATCTGGTCTTTTGTGCAACTATTTTCAACGTTCCTTTGATTCAAATTGCACCTATTAACTCCCTAACTAACCCTAGTCTTCAGCTATAAATAGGGAAGTTATACCAAAGACCAATTACCAAGATTTTCCATCAGTTTTCCAAAAGCCAAAATCTGAAAACTGATTTCTAACTTCAGTCTTCACCAAAAGCCAATTCCTATTGTGAAGTCTTCTGAAGTTTTTGTCTCCTATACTAACCTTGTCCACATACACATCTGTACCAAGGCTTATAGGATAAAAGAGTTGTAATTCTCAAAGTGTTCATTGTACACGGGAGGCTTCTTGGTTGAAGAGGCAAGCTGTACAAGGTGACCATTGTACACGGGAGGCTTCTTGGTTGTAGAGGCAGTTGTACAAAGGTAAAAGGTATTCTCTTGGTGGAAGAGAAGGTATTCTCTTGGTGGAAGAGAAGGTGTACACATTTGGCGAAGGGGATTCGACAAGTGGTGTACATGTTGTATTGATTTTGGGTGGCAAGATCAAGGTTAAGGAAAATCTCAAGCGGGTGGCTTGGGGACTGGATGTAGGTCACAAGGACCGAACCAGGATAAATCTCTTTGTTTGCGTTTGTCAATTTCTGAGATTTGTTTTCCTTTACATGCAAGTTATTTATTTTGTTTATTTACTTAACGCTAATCCTTCTATTTTTAGATTTGTGTTGACTTGAGTTATTTCAGATCGATAGTTGCCTATAAGAGATAATTCCGCAATTAGTCCTTATCTCAACGATCCTACAATTGGTATCAGAGCAAGGGAGAGCCAAGTTCATCAACAGGCAACAACCATACTAATTCCTACATTTGGGCGGATACAAGTCAACAACAAGGATGGCAACGGAGTTCTCATCATCCCAATTCAAAGAAGGACATTCTACATAACGTCCACCGCTATTTGACGGAACGAACTACAACTATTAGAAGTGTAGAATGAAGATATACTTGCAGTCACTCAACTACGACCTTTGGAACATCGTAGAAGCATCGTACACCAAGCCTACAACCAACTACAACGCTTGGAGTGAAGATCAAAAGAAGAACGCGAACCTTGACGCAAAAGCAATGAATGCCTTGTTCTGTGCCCTTACCAAAGAAGAGTTCAACCGTGTTTCAACAGCAACTTCTGCACATCAAATTTGGCATACTCTTCAGGTAACACACGAAGGCACTAATAAAGTTAAGGAATCTAAAATATCTGTTCTTGTCCACAGGTTTGAGTTATTTAAAATGGAGGAGAATGAAACCATATCCGAAATGGTTACAAGATTCACCGACATCACCAATACTCTTGCATCCCTTGGAAAGGACTACACCCAAGTCGAAAGAGTTCGAAAGATCCTTCGTGCACTCACACCAGAATGTGAGAAGAAGACAACCGCCACTGAAGAGGCGAATGATCTCTCAACTATGACATTAGAAAACCTAATCGGTAATTTAATGGCATATGAAGTGCAATTAGAAGATAGGAAGAAGGACGAACGACAACACCGTTCAAAGAAGAAAAGACTCGCCTTCCATGCATCTTCCGACACGGACAATGATGACGAAGAGGAGATGGCAATGCTCTCAAAGAAGTTCAGGAAATTTCTTAAGCAAGGTAAATTCAAGTGTTTTAATTGTGATAAACCAGGACATATGAAGATGGATTGCCCTTTGCTCAGAAGAAAGATAAGTACAAGAGTAAGAAGTTCAGAAAGAAGAACTACGAAGCATCTTCAGAATATAGTGATTCCTCATCTTCTGATGAAGAAGAATCCACTGAACATGTTAACTTATGTTACATGGCCATAGAAGATGAAGAGGTATCGTTTTCTGAACTCTCTGATGCATTTAATGAGTTATTTATGAATCTGAAAAATGAAAAACTGAAAAACAGATTTTTGTTAAAAGAAAATGAGAAACTTTTACAGGAAAATTCTGTTTATGCATTACAATGTTCTTCTATAAATTCTCAACAAGATGAAACTGAAAATGTCATATCATTCTTGAAAACTGAAAATGAGAAGTTTATAAAAGAAATATTTTTCTGAAAATGGAAACTAAGTCTTTGAATGATAGAATTTCTATATTAGATAAAGACATGTTAGTTTTCAAAAAGAAATATGAAGATCTTATGCAAAATGTGACTAAGTTTAAAAAAGGAAAAGAAAAATTAAATGATCCATTATCTTTTCAGAATTTGTCACATGATAATCATGGTATTGGTTTTATTGCAAAATCTTCATGTTATAATCATCCATATAGTTATTTTGTAAAAAGTAAGACTAAGAAAAGTAAGTTTATATGGATTCCAAAGAACTTAAATGTTTATGATAAAAATACATATATTGCTTCATACATTCATGATATATGTGATTCTTACAACTATGTGTATACTAACAGGTGGAAACCAAATTCTAAATGGATTTGGAGTCCTAAAGGTTAGATATGATCTTTTATATTTGGTACCAACTAACGTTTATCTTGCAGGTACCATATAAAAAATTTTGATAAAGATCAACTATGTATATATGTACTAATATATTTGTTGCAGGGGGAGAACAAAATATTTCTCTATCTGTTATAACCCATTTCTGCAGGGGGAGGAAAAGATAACATATTTTCTGCAGGGGAGGACTTGTGCACACAAAGCGTCGTCATCAAAAAGGGGGAGAATGTTGGAACCTATTTCGATGAAGACGTTCGTGAAGATCAAATTCAGTTGGAGCTCTAACACATGACGAATCAAGAGTCCGACATGATCAAGATGTGCCAAGAAGAGTTGATAGAGTGTGGGTTGTATATGTGAAATAGAGTGTAAAAGCCTTGACACAACCAACACTTCTTTGGTCCATTAGTCGACTTATATATAAGTCAAGTCGACTAATCCTTGATGTAGTCGACTAACCAGAAACCCAAGTCGACTAATCCTGTGTCCAGAAATTGACCCAACTCTCTGTTTGATCAATTAGTCGACCGACAGTAAACCAAGTCGACTAATTCATTTTTATAGTCGACTTATAGAAATCCCCTAGTCGACTAATCCCTTGTCAAGTCGACTAAGTTGTTAGTTGCAGTCGACTTGAAGTAGTTATTCTGAAACTGTTCTTCCAACGGCCACTGACCTAGTCGACTAATAGCTAAACCTAGTCGACTAATAGAAGGAATTTTGCCTAGGTTAGTCAACTAACTCCATGGGCAAGTCGACTAATAGGCAGTTCTGACTATTGGACAGTTTTCATTATCTGGTCTTTTGTGCAACTGTTTTCAACGTTCCTTTGATTCAAATTGCACCTATTAACTCCTAACTAACCCTAGTCTTCAGCTATAAATAGGGAAGTTATACCAAAGACCAATTACCAAGATTTTCCATCAGTTTTCCAAAAGCCAAAATCTGAAAACTGATTTCTAACTTCAGTCTTCACCAAAAGCCAATTCCTATTGTGAAGTCTTCTGAAGTTTTTGTCTCCTATACTAGACCTTGTCCACATACACATCTGTACCAAGGCTTATAGGATAAAAGAGTTGTAATTCTCAAAGTGTTCATTGTACACGGGAGGCTTCTTGGTTGAAGAGGCAAGCTGTACAAGGTGACCATTGTACACGGGAGGCTTCTTGGTTGTAGAGGCAGTTGTACAAAGGTAAAAGGTATTCTCTTGTGGAAGAGAAGGTGTTCTCTTGGTGGAAGAGAAGGTGTACACATTTGGCGAAGGGGATTCGACAAGTGGTGTACATGTTGTATTGATTTTGGGTGGCAAGATCAAGGTTAAAGGAAAATCTCAAGCGGGTGGCTTGGGGACTGGATGTAGGTCACAAGGACCGAACCAGGATAAATCTCTTTGTTTGCGTTTGTCAATTTCTGAGATTTGTTTTCCTTTACATGCAAGTTATTTATTTTGTTTATTTACTTAACGCTAATCCTTCTATTTTTAGATTTGTGTTGACTTGAGTTATTTCAGATCTATAGTTGCCTACAGAGATAATTTCGCAATTAGTCTTTATCTCAACGATCCTACATGTACATGTATATCTAATAGTTTGGACAAGATAGACATATACATGAAGTTAAAACACATGATCATAGAAACATATCCAAAATAGGAATATAGGTTAAAATGCATGAATCATCAAAACTAGATATACTAGCACATCTAATGGGCACAAATAGGCATTCATGCACAAACATATATAAAGATTTATTTGTAGCCCACTATATGTATAAGTATAAATCCTAGTCTTAATGAAAACTAACATCTAAACGCATATTCAAATCATGAAGCATAAAATGGGAATCATAACCCAACATGATAAACATAATAATCAAAACATGAATTATTAAAATAAAAAGTCATAGTCAACCATATGATTAGCATGACAAAGACATGTGCATTAGATCTATGATTAACATGATAGCTAAAACATAAAGAGAACACAAAATATATTCCATACTAAACATGGGTGTCTCAACAACTAATCATGTAAAGCATAAGTCTAATAAACATGGAAATCATACTAATCATGAAACAATAAAACATGATTCAACAAAACAAAAATCATAAACATCCACATGATCATTATGTAAATGCATGTGCATTAGATCTAGGGCATACATGTTAGTTTAAACAAGGTGAGAACACTAAATATAGATCCATATAAAACATGGGTGCTCAAGTAACTAAACATGTATAACACTAATCTAATCAACATGACATAAGCATAATGAACAATAAACCATGGCATGCTATGAACAGATGAACATGAAAGCATGCAAATAAAAATGGGAGTTAGAGAATGATACCAAAATCGATGAAGGTGCATCTCTAGTTCTCCAAACCACGGTGGTCCTCCCACCAAATCTCCTTGAGAGTGAAGCTTCCAAATGGTTCTCTTTTAAGCTTAGAACGCATCCACCTCAAGGCACCAATACTCTCACGTGATGCGAGAGCTCCCACCTACATCAAAGTCAAGGAGGTGATTTTTGGCACCCATTTTCTTTTGGGTCCACGGGGGTTAGTATCTTTTCTAACCCAAACAAGATTAGTTGCTAAATTTTCAATATGTAAACGATCAAAGCAAAATCTAGCAAGATGACCTTTTCGGCCACAATATGTACAAGTGTACACATGAGCATACATGTTATGGTTGTGTCCGTGGAAAGCATGTGTATGCCGTGTAGGGTGTGCATGCAAAGATGGACCTTGTTTCTTGCGAACCAAGGTTTCCAAACGTGAATGATTCAAAGTGCATTGGCTCAAAGTGGAGCCCAAACATTCAACACTTTTCTTCAAAACATTTATATCATTTTCAATAGTGGAAGATAAAGTGGAGCATGCAATAGGTGTGCTAGAAGAAGAAGAAGCTATACTAGCATGGCACACATGAGAATCAATTTCAATTTTCAAAGATTTGTTTTTCTTTAAAACCAAATCCAATTCTTTAGTTATGAAATCAATTTCGTTTTTCAAAACAAGGTTATCTTTTAAAACAAAATCCAATTTAGAAGATAAAACCTCATTGTTTTTCACAACATCATTACAATCATTTTTGTTTTTCAAAATATCAATCTCATTAAGGGCAAGGTCTAGTTGAGATCTTAGTGAGTCACGTTCACTAGTGATCTCTTCCTTTTCTTGCAAAACCAATTCAAAATTAGAACACAAATCCTTTAATTCATTTTTCAAAACAAGGTTGTCCTCTTTCAAAAGATTGTGTTTTTCCACATAATTTTCAAGCTTTTGAGCAAGTTCCAAGTTCAATGTTTGAACTTCAAAACAACCATGGCAATAGGAACTAGAGCTATCATCTAATTGAGTGTCCGATTGTACCTCAAGGGAGTTATTCCCTTGGACCATGAGGCAATGCTCTTCGGACATTTCTCTCTTAGATCTCCTCATCTTGTTGATAATCCTTGGAAGCTCGGGAGACGTCAATAAGCTCCAAACTGCAAAAGCCGAGTCATAACGATCAAACACCAGTAAAAGATGTTCATTAAGAGATGCTCTAAGTGTTCTAAGTGCTAATGCATTTGCCTTTTTATGCTTGCTACTATTAGGGAATGATTCTAAAGTGGAGGCTTGATAAACAAGATGTCCTAAGCCTTTTAAATGTCTACTCATATTGGCCTTCCAAGCATCAAGTCTAATATGGTCAAACATAGGAGGGCTATCCATGAGAGCAAACTAAATGAGTGCAAATGAACAATGCAAATGAAGATTAGCAAACCAAGATCTCACTCCTAGGTTGTTAAACCTAAATATCAGGAGCGCTAGCTCTGATACCAATTGAAATATCACCTAGAGGGGAGGTGAATAGGTGATAATGCTAATCTAATGATCACAATGCGGAATTTAAAAACTTAATGCAATACACTCAAGTGCAATCAACAAGTGATGCACACACAACCAAGCCAAGCAATTATGAATGCACAATATGAATAGTTGCAAGGCACAAAGTAAAGAGAGAGATAGAGAGAGAGTCAATGGATCAAGCGCAAACAACAAGATATGTTACGAGGTTCGAGCACCCAGCTCTACATCCCCGCCTTCGACACACGAAGGATTTCTAATCCACTAGCAAGTCCATAAAGAACTCTCACAAGGAGTACCCAACTCCTCTCTTTACAACCACAACCTCCTCCTTGAGGCAAGCTCCAAACCAACAAAACAATCACCTCACAACTTGAGGGATTAGCACAAAGTAAACAAGGATCACCTCACAACTTGAGGGATACAACCCAAATGCACAACTTCCTCAACACAATGAGGGCAAGGCACAAAGCAAAGATTGGGTTTTTAACTTGGTGGTCTAAACAACAACCACAAACAATTTCTTTCTCCCACACAAAGATCCTATAGAAGAGATAGTAGATTTTAGCTCAACTGTGGAGAAAACCAATGGAATGGAAATCAAAATCACAAAGAAAATCCTTGGGAAAAACTGAAACCAAGATATAGAAGATGAATCAAAACTTTTTTTCTCAAAAACCCTTTTCTTTGATATTTCAAACCCTAGCAAAAACACCAAAAAAAAATGTTCAATTTGAATCCAAAAACTTCTTTTGATTGCTGTGAAAACACTAGAGAGTAGGGAAAAATTCGCACTGAAAATCTTAGAGAAAAACTCTTTCCAATGGGGTATTTATAGCCCCCAGAAAAATATAACCGTTGGCAGCAGAAAATGCCAGAAATACACTGCCAGTCGACCGTCCAACGGTCAAATTCTGCCGTTGGCAGCTACCGGTCGACCGCTCCGGTCGACCCAAACAAACAGAGAGCTCTGCTCTCAGACCCGGTCGACCCTGACGGTCGACCGTCCAGTGTCTGCCAAACGTGCACAGATCTGTGCACGTCGGTCGACCGAGCCGGTCGACCGACTTCATGCCAAGTCAACTTGTCAGAAGACTAGTCGACTGGTTGAAGCCTGGAACAGAAAACTGGGTCAGAAAAATAGTTTAAAAATATTTTGAAAAATCTTTTAACACTCCTAAAAATCACCAAAAATAGTTTTATCATTTTGCATTGATATATAAATATGTGGTAAAAAGTTTAACTCAAATATCAATCAATATGAACTATTTTTGTGTCTTATCATTTTTATCAAAAACCAAAAACTGTATTTTCTAAAACTTGGATTTTGAATAGAAAATACGTTTTGTCCAAAACTCTTCCAAATACAAAAACATGATATTTAAACACTTTGAAGCATGATGCATATGGATAGAAATCCAATATACATGAAACAAATATATATCCTTGTTTTTGTCATTAATTCCAAAAATATGTTTTGTCAAAAATGCCAAAACATAAAGCACATGAATAAGTAAGTCAAAACTAAGTTTGTCTAGGAAATTAAGCATGCATGTATATAGAACAAATCTAATATACATTAAACCATGTAAACTTGTTTTGATCTATCTATTCATGAAACCAAGATTGGTTAAACCTAAAACCGAAAAACCGAAAACCAATATTCAAGACATGAAACGTGTGTGTTATGAACTTGAGCATATCATACTATTCTAATGTTTACAATTTGGATCTAAACACAAAACTAAACTATGGTACCGAAGTCTTCTTGTAGAGCGCAATCTCCAAGCCGACTCGATCCAAAACTCGATCCACCGAGCAATTGCTATATATGATCTTTGACGTTCGGGCTCTTGAATCAACATGTGAAAGCTTCCAAATCATCTTGTTGAAGCTAATCACCTACTAATAACTTGATTAATGATCTGAAACTAAAATCACAAGATTATTAATACACATAACTACATGAGTTAATCATCATCAAAACTAGAGTGGAAGGCCTTTGGGCCAACACAAACTTCACCACATTGATCTCAACTGGTGGATGATCACGGTCTTCACCGTGGACTGATTAGCCTCGGTATCTCCTCCAGAAAATACTAGGGGTGGCAATTGGGTTGGGTCGGGTCGACCCGACCCAATTACTGCTCGACCCGTATAATAATCGGGTCGGGTCCATATAATAATCGGGTCGGGTCGACCCGACCCGATTATTATATGGGTCAAAAATTCAAACCCTGGCCCGACCCAGAGTTAATCGGGTCAACCCGACCTGACCCATTTGATCCGAATATTAAGCCTTAAATACAAATCTTTACACTATATTACAAAATTATATGGTGATATGGTTGGTCATCACACTAAACTCATACACTAAAGGTCACAAGTTCAAAATTGGGCTCACGTATATTTTTTGACAATTTAATTTAGGTGAAAGGGAGGAGGCAGTGGCGGCGGTGGAGGAGACCGAGGGGAGGAGGCTGAGGAGGAGAGAGAATAATTGGGTCTGGGGTCAAGCGGGTCTGGCGGGTCAAGTCGGTCCGACCCATTTAATAATTGGGTCAGACGGCTCGACCTGATTATAACCCAAACCCATTTAGCCCAAATCTAGACCCGTAACTCCGGGTCAGGTCGGGTCGGGTCTGGCGGGTCGCGACCCGTCTGCCACCCCTAAAAAATACCAGCTCCAATGCGAAAAACCAATGTAAAGTAGATTCAAACTAGATAAAGATCGAACTTTTACTTCAAAGTGAGACGAGTTTCCAAGTGATCTACTCCACCCAAATTGATCCCAATGAACAGAACCAATGATGTTCTGTGATTGACATACGATCCCATGAATAGTCTAATGTTGCTCTAAGATCGACACACGAGCTCTGCTAAAAACATCATGATGCTCTTAGGATCGACACACGATCTTAGCCGAATCTAAGAAGCTCTGATACCATTTGTTGTGCCTTCTAGACGAATCATGTAAATCCAAAAGATCAAAGTTCCAACGCCGAGTTATTCACCAAACAATTATAGCACTAATACAAATACAAAGAGAGAACACGAGATTTAAGAAGGTTCGATAACTTGCCTACGTCCTTGGGGTATGATTGCTAAAATAAATGAAACAACCAATGAGTTTAAGAATGTACCGTGTAGCTTGTGGCTAACAGGTCGTGTCCACAAGGAGGGTTTTGCGATAGAAGCGTTTACGTTCTTTTATTGAAATCTTAATGAAGATAAAACGAAGATTCTTCTTTGGTTAAAGTTAAGAAAATGAAAAAGAGTTAATAGTTAAAGTTAAGAAGAAAGTGGTAGAATAGAAAGTGGAGAAAAATCAGAAAACGATGAAAGCGATTATGTACAAATGAGTTGGAAAGAAAGCGATTTTGAGGATATGGTGTTGGTGATTTAATTTACAGAAATAAAAGAAAACAAATAAAAACAATTACTTACCTTCTTTTCACCAAAAGCTTACCTTGAGTCTTTGCGACGATGTTACCTTGAATTGGAGGCAATCAACGCATAGCCCATAAGAGTCGATTTTTGGTCTCTTCCACATGACATCATCAAGATACTCAAGCATGAAATGATACAGAGAGGCTCACAATTCCATCGTCATGAGCTATCGGTGGCACTCGCAAAAGCAAGGCTCTTTCGATGCTTTAGACTCACTTGGAAGACAGTTGTACCAAAAGAAAAGTGAAGTAGAAAAGAAGAAGAAAACTAAAAAGAAGTACATACGAAGAAAGAACATTGATTCGATTTCAAAACGATTAAAGAAAAGAAATAAACCTTACACTATTGTCACATTTAGCTCAAGCTTCATTCTTGTTCTTCGATGAAAGTCGATCTCCTCTGAATTACATAAATAAAAACTAAAATTACATGAACAAGAAAAATAAAAACCTAAACTAAGAAATGAAAAACTAGTCTAAACCCTAACTCTGCATGGTCGTCCATTTTCAGCGCAAACACTGCCCTTTTATAGGCATAACCCACACGAAGGGGATCCCGGGGAGATCGGGGGAGCAAACGCTCCCCCTAACTCCCCAACTTTGCCACAGAAACGCGGCTTAGGCCACGTTTCCGCGGCCAGGGTTTGGCCAGGTGGCCACACCCTGTTGGTGGGTTGCCCTGGTTTCGCCCTCTGACTTTATCTGGAGTTGGTTTTTCAGTTTGGCTCCGAGATTTTGAAGAAATGGCCGTTGATCTTTGCTTCAACCGATCGATTCTGAGAGGATTCTTCTCAACTGGTTTTCAACCTCTTGATTTTGCCCTGATTCAGTGAGTGCGAATTAATTCTGATTTAATTCAGAATTTTGGTGGGCTTTGGGCTCATTTCTCTTCATCTCCTTAAAGATTGGGCCTGCAAATAAATCAAACAATTAATTAGGACAATGCAGGCTTTTATTCTATAATAAGTATGGACATATGATATTAAATATGCAACATTAGCGACCAATCACACCCCCATACCTATCTTTTGCTCGTCCTCGAGCAAAAGAACTAAACATACTAAGGATTATTAGACCACTTTCGCAGGTCACGCGATTGCACTGAGCATGTGCAACAAGCCGTTAAACCTCTAGGTTTCCCCTAGAGGACGAGTTTTGTCTCGTGAGGGTTTTCAGTGGATTGCACCCACAAAATCCATAAAGAAAGATAAATAAAGAGTTAGTATTTTCGAAAGGCATTTTGAAAGAGAAAAATATTTGAAATATAATTGTAAGATCTAAACAATCTATAAGTTATAGGAAGACTGAATTTTTCATTCCTAAACTTAGTCTCTATTCAAAAATTTATTATCAATCAAGGTAAGGAGTTAAATTGTACTTCTCATCTAGTCTATTACTTTACCCTAAGTCATATGCACCTTGTGATCGTGAAAATATTGACTAAGGGTTCATTAACTCTAACTCTTATGCCTTATTTATTTATACATATATATATTTTTTGGTGGTATTATTCCTTAGTTCTATTAGGCTTTCTAATCTGCCCATGTAACGAGCCTTTAATCGATGACTCCCAAACCAAACGGTCTTAGGGCACCGGGTGAGAAGACACCACAAGGACTTAAGGACTCGAGCAAACAAGGCCACAAAACTAAGGATTTTATTATATGAACCACTTTTAGGCGTGAATACTTATGCTTTATTAGGCACAAATACCCAGCTTAATCAGAGGATTTATATATTTTTTTTCTTAAACTTATCTAATCATCTTTCGCATAAATACTAAGGCTTGCTTAGGCCAAAGCACCTAGCTAATCAATAATTAGATTTGTTTATCTTTTTTTTTCAAACTTATCTAATTATCTTTCGCATAAATACTAAGGCTTGCTTAGGCCAAAGCACCTAGCTAATCAACAATTAGATTTGTTTATTTTTTTATATTTTTTTATAAGGCATAAGAATCTTTGTTTTTGAACCCTAAGTGTGTAAGTGTATGACGTGTGCATATTTCATCAAGGTAAAGATCAAGACTAAATTACTTTAACAAATTTTCTTCTTAACCCTAAAAATCAAACAAATAATCTTATTTTGACCAAGTATAAGAAATCCTAATTTTGATTTTCCTATTCCTTAAAATTAACTTAATTTCTTACAAAAAATATGTCAAAATATTGTTTCTATTTTCAAAAAGTTTTTAAAAGTAAAGAAAATGTTAATTTTTATTTATTTATTTTTTTAATAAAAAGAAAAAAACTAAGTTATGTTAGACCCTCCCCCACACCTATCTCATGCATTGTCCTCAATGTATGAATTAATGCATAGATGCATGAAAAAGAAGAGAGGGAAGGAAAGTGTTACCTTAAGGTGATGGTTCCAATGGTGGTCTGATTGGTCCACGAAACGCGGCCTAATCGACTTTTCGTGGGATTCGGAGGAACACACCAGAAATATCTTTAATATAACCCATTAAAAAGATAAATCCATGAATAATTTTTATTAAAAATTTAACCCCATCTAATTTTCAAATTCCATAACTAATTTTGGAGTCAAATTTGTCAACCACCTCGTCCCAGAATGGAGTATGAGAAGATAGAATGATTGACTTGGACACTCAGGAAGTACAGGAACTAATACTGACTCAGGAAAGTAACTTAAGTCAAGTAAAGGTTCAGGAGTCGAGATTGGTTCAAGAAGCGGGTCTAAGTCAAGAAGTTGAAACTCAAGTCCACATGTATTTTCTAACAATGGGATGTGACTTAATATTGGTGATTCAAGTTCAAGAATGATAGGTGGGGGAATCAAAACTGACTCTAAAATATTACTCAAGTTTGGTAACAAAACAGGAGTCAATATTGATTCAGGAAGGTGAACTGGATCACAGATTTGAGAATCTAAGTCACATATCTCATTGAGTTCAATATCCTAAAAATGGGAACTTGCCAATTTGTCAATAGGATCTTCAAAATTGTATAATTGGTCAAGTTCAATATGATCCTCAAAGATGGGTGATTCAATTTCATTATGAATTGGTACAGGATCCAATGTTGACTCCGGGAAAAGATTGAAGTCAGGTGAAGATACCGGAGTCATTATTGAATCAGGAAGAAGAATTGAATCGCTAAGTTGGGGTTCAAGATCATATTCATTCTCAAGTTCTATTTCAGGAAAGGAATAACTTGCCAAACTGTCAATATCTTTTTCAAAATTTGGAGTTTAGGCAAGTTCAAATGGTTGTTCTGAAATAGAATCTTGATTTCCAAAACAACATGACTCTTCGGCTCTAACAGAATGGTAAGTGACATCAGAACGGTGGGAACGTAGAGATTCGACCATCATATCTATGTCACGATTACGAGCGTTTTGAGCCTAAGTCATGGCTTCAAGCATCTTTTCATAGTTGATGGATTCATTATTTTGATGAAAAGATGAAGTGTTGTCTTGAAAGTGGTAGTGAAATTGTGAGTCCATCAGATTTTGTGATTGTTGTTTGGACTCACGCATACTCCTTTCCAAAATTGATGGTTTTCTATTTTGGACTGGTGGAACTGAATATGACTCTTGGGGATATTGTGGACTAGGTGGATAAGGGGGACAAGTTGGTTGAAAATTATGCTCGGGGGAGGTGAATCCCCACTGACTCGGTGAAGAGATGAAATCATTATGGAAATTATAGTTATTAGATTGGGGATATGGGTTATATTGATTCGGAAAAGACCAATCCGGCACACTAGGTTGGTCAAAGTTATGATATGCCGGGTTGGTAATATCCGAAAATGAAGTCGGTGTGTAATATGGATTATTATTAAAGTTGAAAAAATTATTATTATAAGCCATATCACACAATAGAATTTAAAAAAGAAAAACAAACAAATAAGCAAACAAATAAAAAAGAAAATTCTAACTAAGTTAGGGTAGACCTATGACCTAGACGACTCCTAACTGATTAGACTGTCCACGGGAGGTCTAATGCAGACTTTGACCACAAGCTAATCAGCAAGGTCAGGGCAAGGTTGGTGGGAGGTTTTCCGTCAAAGACGTTCCTTAATTAAATAACCACCAACCTTCAGGCTTTCGGCCTTTAATCCCTTTCTTAGACACAGATTTTGCAGGAGTCAAATTCCAACACCTTTCCTCCTTAGGATAATCTCCTAATTGAGTCCGAGATGTCCCTAGGGCCAACGTCTACTCATTTTTAGTTAGGCTTGGGTTAGTGAGTGCCTGGAATCTGATTTTTGGGCTAAGGAAGGGTGATTAAATCCCCACCTTATCTTGTTATGGGTTAGTGCCCTTAAGATAAGTTTGTGCAAGTGTACAAGATATGTAAATAGGATTCACTCAAAGCAATGAAAATCAACCAAGAGATGAGTCCTATTCTACATGCAATGCGTACGTACCTTGCTCTAGCACTCTTCAACAGTAAAAATAAATGAATTGAAAAGACACGTGCCTAAAATGCAAACGTCTAATCAATTATTTTATCTTTGCAATAAATGTTTTACTGTCGATTATTAGCAGGCTTATGTGATGGCATATAAGAAAAAGTAAAGTTGCAGAAAACTACAATTTGCAAAGCAAGCAGCCCTGCAAAAAGACAGTTAGTAGTCCACTCCTTTTTGCCGCGTTTTCGCGGCGTTGGCTGCGGATCCGCGACAAAGCAGAGGGCACTTGGTCTCTGCTTTCTAGAGCAGAGGCCCAAGGCCACTTATATGTTACTGCAATCTTTAATTTCCTGCTTTGCTTGCCCTTAACCTGCAACAGAGAAGAAAATTCGTTTTAGTTCTAAAAAATTTTCAAAAAAAATCAGATTTCAATAAAAACAACGTTACCCTCCCCGGCAACGGCGCCAAAAATTGATTGCTAAAATAAATGAAACAACCAATGAGTTTAAGAATGTACCGTGTAGCTTGTGGCTAACGGATCGTGTCCACAAGGAGGGTTTTGCGATAGAAGCGTTTACGTTCTTTTATTGAAATCTTAATGAAGATAAAACGAAGATTCTTCTTTGGTTAAAGTTAAGAAAATGAAAAAGAGTTAATAGTTAAAGTTAAGAAGAAAGTGGTAGAATAGAAAGTGGAGAAAAATCAGAAAACGATGAAAGCGATTATGTACAAATGAGTTGGGAAAGAAGCGATTTTGAGGATATGGTGTTGGTGATTTAATTTATAGAAATAAAAGAAAACAAATAAAAACAATTACTTACCTTCTTTTCACCAAAAGCTTACCTTGAGTCTTTGCGACGATGTTACCTTGAATTGGAGGCAATCAGCGCATAGCCCATAAGAGTCGATTTTTGGTCTCTTCCACATTACATCATCAAGATACTCAAGCATGAAATGATACAGAGAGACTCACAATTCCATCGTCATGAGCTATCGGTGGCACTCGCAAAAGCAAGGCTCTTTCGATGCTTTAGACTCACTTGGAAGACAGTTGTACCAAAAAGAAAACTGAAGTAGAAAAGAAGAAGAAGAAAAAACTAAAAAGAAGTACATACAAAGAAAGAACATTGATTCGATTTCATAACGATCAAAGAAAAGAAATAAACCTTACACCATTGTCACATTTAGCTCAAGCTTCATTCTTGTTCTTCGATGAAAGTCGATCTCCTCTGAATTACATAAATAAAAACTAAAATTACATGAACAAGAAAAATAAAAACCTAAACTAAGAAATGAAAAACTAGTCTAAACCCTAACTCTACATGATCGTCCATTTTCAGCGCAAACACTGCCCTTTTATAGGCATAACCCACACGAGGGGATCCCGGGGAGATCGGGGGAGCAAACGCTCCCCCTAACTCCCCAACTTTGCCGCGGAAACATTAGCTGGTGGGTTGCCCTGGTTTCGCCCTCTGACTTTATCTGGAGTTGGTTTTTCAGTTTGGCTCCGAGATTTTGAAGAAATGGCCATTGATCTTTACTTCAACCGATCGATTCTAAGAGGATTCTTCTCAACCGGTTTTCAACCTCTTGATTTTGCCCTGATTCAGTGAGTGCGAATTAATTCTGATTTAATTCAGAATTTTGGTGGGCTCTGGGCTCATTTCTCTTCATCTCCTTAAAGATTGGGCCTGCAAATAAATCAAACAATTAATTAGGACAATGCAGGCTTTTATTCTATAATAAGTATGGACATATGATATTAAATATGCAACATTAGCGACCAATCACACCCCCATACCTATCTTTTGCTCGTCCTCGAGCAAAACAACTAAACTATACTAAGGATTATTAGACCACTTTCGCAGGTCACGCGATTGCACTGAGCATGTGCAACAAGCCGTTAAACCTCTAGGTTTCCCCTAGAGGACGAATTTTGTCTCGTGAGGGTTTTCAGTAGATTGCACCCACAAAATCCATAAAGAAAGAGAAATAAAGAGTTAGTATTTTCGAAAGGCATTTTGAAAGAGAAAAATATTTGAAATATAATTGTAAGATCTAAGCAATCTATAAGTTATAGGAAGACTGAATTTTTCATTCCTAAACTTAGTCTCTATTCAAAAATTTGTTATCAATCAAGGTAAGGAGTTAAATTGTACTTCTCATCTAGTCTATTACTTTACCCTAAGTCATATGCACCTTGTGATCGTGAAAATTTTGACTAAGGTTTCATTAACTCTAACTCTTATGCCTTATTTATTTATACATATATATTTTTTTTGGTGATATTATTCCTTAGTTCATTAGGCTTTCTAATCTGCCCATGTAACGAGCCTTTAATCGATGACTCCAAAACCAAACGGTCTTAGGGCATCGGGTGAGAAGACACCCCAAGGACTTAAGAACTCGAGCAAACAAGGCCACAAAACTAAGGATTTTATTATATGAACCACTTTTAGGCGTGAATACTTATGCTTTATTAGGCACAAATACCCAGCTTAATCAGAGGATTTTATATATTTTTTTCTTAAACTTATCTAATCATCTTTTGCATAAATACTAAGGCTTGCTTAGGCCAAAGCACCTAGCTAATCAATAATTAGATTTGTTTATCTTTTTTTTTTCAAACTTATCTAATTATCTTTCGCATAAATACTAAGGCTTGCTTAGGCCAAAGCACCTAGCTAATCAACAATTAGATTTGTTTATTTTTTTATATTTTTTATATGGCATAAGAATCTTTGTTTTTGAATCCTAAGTGTGTAAGTGTATGACGTGTGCATATTTCACCAAGGTAAAGATCAAGACTAAATTACTTTAACAAATTTTCTTCCTAACCCTAAAAATCAAACAAATAATCTTATTTTGACCAAGTATAAGAAATCCTAATTTTGATTTTCCTATTCCTTAAAATTAACTTAATTTCTTACAAAAAATATGTCAAAATATTGTTTCTATTTTCAAAAAGTTTTTAAAAGTAAAGAAAATGTTAATTTTTATTTATTTATTTTTTAATAAAAAGAAAAAAACTAAGTTATGTTAGACCCTCCCCCACACCTATCTCATGCATTGTCCTCAATGTATGAATTAATGCGTAGATGCATGAAAAAGAAGAGAGGGAAGGAAAGTGTTACCTTAAGGTGGTGGTCTGATTGGTCCACGAAACGCGGCCCAATCGACTTTTCGTGGGATTCGGAGGAACCCACCAGAAATATCTTTAATATAACCCATTAAAAAGATAAATCCATGAAGAATTTTTATTAAAAATTTAACCCCATCTAATTTCCAAATTCCATAACTAATTTCGGAGTCAAATTTGTCAACCACCTCATCCCAGAATGGAGTATGAGAAGATAGAATGATTGACTTGGACTCAGGAAGTACAGGAACTAATACTGACTCAGGAAAGTGACTTAAGTCAAGTAAAGGTTCAGGAGTCGAGATTGGTTCAAGAAGCGGGTCCAAGTCAAGAAGTTGAAACTCAAGTCCACATGTATTTTCTAACAATGGGATGTGACTTAATATTGGTGATTCAAGTTCAAGAATGATAGGTGGGGGAATCAAAACTGACTCTAAAATATTACTCAAGTTTGGTAACAAAACAGGAGTCAATATTGATTCAGGAAGGTGAACTGGATCACAGATTTGAGAATCTAGGTCACATATCTCATTGAGTTCAATATCATAAAAATGAGAACTTGCCAATTTGTCAATAGGATCTTCAAAATTGTATAATGGTCAAGTTCAATATGATCCTCAAAGATGGGTGATTCAATTTCATTATGAATTGGTACAGGATCCAATGTTGACTCCGAGAAAAGATTGAAGTTAGGTGAAGATACCGGAGTCATTTGTAACGCCCCGATCCTGCGGGTACGGGAACGTCACTGCAACGTATATACGCAGGTCCGAAATACCCTCACGTATATACGCTAAGCATCAGTACAGGCAAGAATCAGAGTATGAAAGCAAGTGGTGCATTACACATTCCAACACATGAGTACAATTACAAAGTTATCACCAGAGGTGATCCAATATTACATGAATATTACATCGCTGATATGCGCAAATGCGAGATTACAAAGAGATGTACAAGTATGAACAGTATAAAAGGCACTCACGAGTTTACTAAAGGAAAACTCGAGAGGCACAAAGGGGGCCTGGAAGGATAGAGCTTCCGATGGTCTGCTGGGGATCCACGCTTCAGCTGCGTCACTCTGATCAGCAACTGGGAGAATTCACACGCTCCAAACTCCATGACCTAGACATGAGGATCCAGGGGAGTCAGATAGAACTCCCCAGGCGAGTGGTGAGGCAAAAGCCAGATGGCGTGCAAGGATAAGCACATGTGTATCGATAAAACCGAATCATAATCATGTATTGAAAACCATGTCGTGAGCATAAGTATGTATAAGCAGGTAGATATGTAACAAGTGATATCAAGCAGGAACTGCTCATGGAATAATAAGATAGGAGCAGTAGACTGATGGAATGGAACATAGGTAATAAAACAGGGTATGAGTAGCTAATATGATGATACTCATAAAATCAGAAATCCGATGTAAAACCCAATAGAAGCAAACTCGGCAAAGCATATAACGGATCCATGGTTGGCATCTCATTACAATTAGAGCCGTCTAAGTTGCAGGCTTCAGTATGTGTCCCATTCCACATACTTCTACTTACAACTTAAAGAGCATGTTATCATCTTGGCACTTTATTATTATTATTACTCGTCTTACCCTGATATCTAAATATGTGAACTAGCGTCCCAGCACACATATATCCATATCTGAGTAAAGAAAGGTTGTTATTGGAAACCAGCGGGGGTATCAACGAACAATGTTTACAGTGTGTCCCGTACATACCCGGGACCACGGCCCAGGATTGTTCCGTTGCTTGGTGACGGAACCTGCCGCAAGGCTATCAGGAGGGTCTTATGGATGCCCTTAATCATGATGGTACCAGGAAGGAGGGAGCCAGCACTCCCCTCGGTCCCCTAGAGGCCCACAGGTCAGACCGGAAGTTTTAGTTGCACAACATGCCTAATACCGCTGTAAACACGAACATGTATTGATAGCCGCAAGTTTCCCCCGATCCGATGCAAGTTGTTCCTTTTATGATTTATTATGTAATTATCAGATTTCGGGAATGAGTAGGAACAAGTCAGGAATATCAGGAATATATGTGTATCAGGAGTACAGTTTGTACTATAAAATATCAAGATGTCAGGTCATCATTCCCGTTATCGTGATAATCATGAGAGTCAAGTATATCATGCCGGGTGTCAAGTGATAGCATGACAAGAGGGTGATATTTGGCAGGTGACCAATCATGTCAAGATATTGATAATAGTCCGGTGGCAAGTCATGTCATAACAAGGGGTCTTGCCAAATAGTAGCATGTCTGGAGTCAGGTGATAACACATTAGTTGTCAGGTGATACAAACAGGTGCTAAATAGTAGCATGTAAATGACAGGTATGAAGTAATGGCATGTTAAGTATTAACATATCAGGTAAGTACATGGCATGTGATAGAGTAGTAGCTGAGCACAACCAAGCGGAGCTGAGCAAGCTGGAGGCACAGACCGCAAACAGTATTTAACACTGGAGCGTCTGACAAGATTACCGAGACAACTCGGCTTAAAGTGCGAGTAGAAAGTCCGACAGCATCTTGCCTAGACGAATCTAGTGGTAAAGCGCTGAACGCTGATCATGATAACCAGGCGGAGCTGAACAAGCTGGAAGCACATGTAGCGAACAGGGTTTAGACACCAATACGCTTGGCGAGGTTACTGGGACGACTCGTTTTAGAATACGAGTGGAAAATCCAGTAGCAACTTGCCTAGACGAATTTAGTGAATAAAGCTCTGAGCGCTAAGTATGCTCACCAGATGGAGCTGAGAAACCTGACGGTCCCAATCACTTCCCTTTCGAGATAGTGAGAGACCGGAGGTTGAAGAACTGAAAGACCTGACGGTCCCAATCACTTCCCTTTCGAGATAGTGAGTGACCGGAGGTCGAAGGACGGAGAGACCAAGAACGCTTGGGGTTTATGCGCACTCTCGGTGGCTACCAGCCATCCCAGGAGTGGGCAGAAACCCAGAGTTCAATGACCACGAAGGGTCGGCAACGCATAGTATGAAGCAGTAAAATACATATAAACATGGAATAAAATACATGTCGACCCGATAAAGCGGGGAAACCCAAATGGAGGCGAGGATACTCGCCTAAATCACCGGAATGCCGAAAAGTCTGAAATCCATGGAACTCGCGCACGCGTCATAAAATATAATAGACGCGGGGGTCGCAGACGCGGGAGTCGCGTCGCGGGAATAGCAGACGCGGGAATCACAGACGCGGGAGTCGCGTTGCGTAGAAGCCACAAACGCGGGGTTCGAGACCCGCGTTCAAGTCAGGGCACGAGGAGAATGCGGACGCGGTCGTGGGTTTCGCGTCGCATTAACATGAGAAGAACACAGACACGGGCATTAACTCTGCGCCGCGTCAAAACAAGAGGAACACGGACGCGGGCATAAGCTATGCGTCGTGTTGACACGAGAGGGACACAGACGCGGGCCTGGACTCCGCGTTGCGTCGATACAAGAACGCGAAGGTCGTGTTAAGGAATTGTCTGGACGCGGGAGTGAGATCCGCGTAAGCAATCATCAGAGAGAGAGACAGAGAGATGGGAGACGCATGGATAGGGAGAGAGAAAGGGAAAGGTGATTGCTTTGGTGGTGGTGTTATTTGGTGAAGGAGTTGGATTTTGATGGAGTAATAAAAAGGAGGTGATGTTGGAGGTTGAAGTAGTGGAGATGGAGGTGGTGTTGTGATGGTGAAAGTGATGGTGGAAGTGAAGATGGTGGTGGAAAATAGTAGAGGTGATGATGATATTAGTTGTTGTCGTTGTAATCGTCACCGTAATGATTACCGGAATAATCGTGAACGATTACCGGAATAATCATTGGAGATGTTACCAACGAAGAAGAGCTCGGCCCCAATCCAATGGACGTGACCGGCCCTTGAGAAGATGATGGGATGGTGGTTTTGTGGAGAGGTTTGTTGTGGTGGTAGTTTTGGAAAAGGTAAAGGAGATGGTGGAGGTCTTGGTGGAGTTTGTTGGAGTTTGTGGTGGTTTACATGGAGATGGAGGAGGAAGAAGATGAAGGTAGTGAGTTGGAGAAGTTGTAGTGGTTGTTGTTGTGGTGGAGATGAAGGAGGAGTTGGTGGTGGTTAAGTTTTGGTGGAGAGAAGAATGAAGTAGAATGAAGAAGGAAAAGTTTATATATGAATTGGAATTGTGAAGGTGATGTAAAAATGTTAAAGAGAGGGGTTTATTTGTAAAATGGAGAGGTGAGGTGGATCTTTGGCCGGCCATGGTGATGGGAGAGGAGTTTGAGTGGTTTTGGATATTTTGGAGAAGATATTTGTGGTGGAGAAGATATTTTGGAGAAGATATTTTTGGTGGAAGAATGGAGAAGTTTGGAGGGTGGAAAGAAAAGGAAAGAAAGAAAAAGGAAAAAGGAAAAGAAAATAAAAAAGGAAGATATTTTATTGGAAGAAAAAGTGAAAATAATTAGAGTAGCGGATTCCCGGGATTCAGTTGCGGATGCGGAAAACTTTCGGAAAAATACCGAAATCGTCCCGAAATCAAGTATCTTGGAACGACCCGCAAAAATTCTCAAAAATCAAGAATATTATTCTAAGAATCACGGTGAAATCCTTTTCAAGAAATTCTTTATAATTTTTAAATTAAAAATCGTGGAATCGGCCGTCAATATCGGTCGACACCAAGTCTGGCGGAAATTTGATAAATTCTGAAAATTTTCAAAAAATGAATTAAGATAGTAATTATTATTCTAAGAAAATATGTGAAAGCGGTTTCTCAAAATTTGACTCCATTTGTAAATTAAAAATCCAGAAGTCGGTCAGCGGTGTTGGTCGACACCGGTTTTGAAGATTTTCAGGAAAATTCCAGAAATTCATAGAAAATCTAAAATATTAGAAAATGATGTTTGGAATTGGAATCGATCAAATCTGATTACTGAAAAGACTAAATTGAGTAATACACTAGGATCGGGTCCCTGGTTCAGACTAGGGCTGACTCCGAGTCCACGAATCCCAATCCAAGACAAAACAATCGTATACATAATTCATAAAGCAAAACAAATACAGAAGGTAAATCGAAAAATATGATCGAAAAATCTGAATACGCAACTAAGTACGTATTCCGGGAGCGGGGTGTTACAATCCATCCACCTTACAAAAAATTGCGTTCTCGCAATTTCGATAAGGGGTAAATTGAACACAAAGAGGACAAGGGTGGAATTATACCAATCAAGATATGAAGCACTATAGGTAGGGCTCTCAAGTTGACTGAACAGTAATCAGAATATAGACATCCTCTGCACTTCCGGCTGTACTAATCTTAGAACGATGCCGAATAATACAGACTGATATCTTCGCTTTGCAATAGAATTCCCGCTGTACTGCATACTTAATATCACTCTGAGAATGAGCCAGAATACTGAAGATAAAGAAAACCCTGATAATACTGAGCATAAAAAAAGAAGACCGATAATTAAGAATTCCGAAGACCAGGCATCGATCACTCTGAAGAATATGGCCAATAATAGAGAATAACTGTAGAAAAACCTGAATACCGACTTCTAAAAGATAACCCGATCGTGGATCAATCCTGAGAATACCGAGCTTCATAGAGTTGGCCGAAGAGATGATGTCATAGCTTCACTCAGAACCAGCCACTACCTCTCTAGTATATCCATATCTCAAGTTGGTATAAAGGCTTCAAAAAACCAAAACAGGGGAAAGATGGAAGGGATTAGGAATCAAAGGAAGAATGATCAAGAAAGAATAGATAACTCTGCACTTGTAGTTGGAGTGTATAACCAGGACTCTTGTATTCCAGTTGCAACTTTCTTTACCATTAATTTGCTATCTGGATGTACTGAGGATGTGAGAACCTAGGCTCTGATACCATCCTGTAACGCCCCGATCCTGCGGGTAAGGGAACATCACTGCAACGTATATACGCAGGTCCGAAATACCCTCACGTATATACGCTAAGCATCAGTATAGGCAAGAATCAGAGTATGAAAGCAAGTGGTGCATTACACATTCCAACACATGAGTACAATTACAAAGTTATCACCAGAGGTGATCCAATATTACATGAATATTACATCACTGATATGCGCAAATGCGAGATTACAAAGAGATGTACAAGTATGAACAGTATAAAAGGCACTCACGAGTTTACTAAAGGAAAACTCGAGAGGCACAAAGGGGGCCTAGAAGGATAGAGCTTCCGATGGTCTGCTGGGGATCCACGCTTCAGCTGCATCACTCTGATCAGCAACTGGGAGAATCCATACGCTCCAAGCTCCATGACCTGGACATGAGGATCCAGGGGAGTCAGATAGAACTCCCCAGGCAAGTGGTGAGGCAAAAGCCAGATGGCGTGCAAGGATAAGCACATGTGTATCGATAAAACCGAATCATAATCATGCATTGAAAACCGTGTCGTGAGCATAAGTATGTATAAGCAGGTAGATATGTAACAAGTGATATCAAGCAGGAACTGCTCATGGAATAATAAGATAGGAGCAGTAGACTGATGGAATGGAACATAGGTAATAAAATAGGGTATGAGTAGCTAATATGATGATACTCATAAAATCAGAAATCCGATGTAAAACCCAATAGAAGCAAACTCGACAAAGCATATAACGGATCCATGGTTGGCATCTCATTACAATTAGAGTCGTCTAAGTTGCAGGCTTCAGTATGTGTCACATTCCACATACTTCTACTTACAACTTAAAGAGCATGTTATCATCTTGGCACTTTATTATTATTATTACTCGTCTTACCCTGATATCTAAATATGTGAACTAGCGTCCCAGCACACATATATCCATATCTGAGTAAAGCAAGGTTGTTATTGGAAACCAGCGGGGGTATCAACGAACAATGTTTACAGTGTGTCCCGTACATACCCGGGACCACGGCCCAGGATTGTTCCGTTGCTTGGTGACGGAACCTGCCGCAAGGCTATCAGGAGGGTCTTATGGATGCCCTTAATCATGATGGTACCAGGAAGGAGGGAGCCAGCACTCCCCTCGGTCCCCTGGAAGCCCACAGGTCAGACCGAAAGTTTTAGTTGCACAACATGCCTAATACCGCTGTAAACACGAACATGTATTGATAGCCGCAAGTTTCCCCCGACCCGATGCAAGTTGTTCCTTTTTATGATTTATTATGTAATTATCAGATTTCGGGAATGAGCAGGAATAAGTCAGGAATATCAGGAATATATGTGTATCAGGAGTACAGTTTGTACTATAAAATATCAAGATGTCAGGTCATCATTCCCGTTATCGTGATAATCATGAGAGTCAAGTATATCATGTCAGGTGTCAAGTGATAGCATGACCAAGAGGGTGATATTTGGCAGGTGACCAATCATGTCAAGAGATTGATAATAGTCCGGTGGCAAGTCATGTCATAACAAGGGGTCTTGCCAAATAGTAGCATGTCTGGAGTCAGGTGATAACACATTAGTTGTCAGGTGATACAAACAGGTGCTAAATAGTAGCATGTAAATGACAGGTATGAAGTAATGGCATGTTAAGTATTAACATATCAGGTAAGTACATGGCATGTGATAGAGTAGTAGCTGAGCACAACCAAGCGGAGCTGAGCAAGCTGGAGGCACAGACCGCAAACAGTATTTAACATTGGAGCGTCTGACAAGATTACCGGGACAACTCGGCTTAAAGTGCGAGTAGAAAGTCCGGCAGCATCTTGCCTAGACGAATCTAGTGGTAAAGCGCTGAACGCTGATCATGATAACCAGGCGGAGCTGAACAAGCTGGAAGCACAGGTAGCGAACAGGGTTTAGACACCAATACGCTTGGCGAGGTTACTGGGACGACTCGTTTTAGAATACGAGTGAAAAATCCAGTAGCAACTTGCCTAGACGAATTTAGTGAATAAAGCTCTGAGCGCTAAGTATGCTCACCAGATGGAGCTGAGAAACCTGACAGTCCCAATCACTTCCCTTTCGAGATAGTGAGAGACCGGAGGTTAAAGAACTGAAAGACCTGACGGTCCCAATCACTTCCCTTTCGAGATAGTGAGTGACCGG
Organism: Agave tequilana; assembly: GCA_038442645.1. Taxonomy (NCBI): domain Eukaryota; kingdom Viridiplantae; phylum Streptophyta; class Magnoliopsida; order Asparagales; family Asparagaceae; genus Agave; species Agave tequilana. Next base: position 28,561 of record JAVJIF010027852.1, read on the forward strand.
AGGTCGAAGGACGGAAAGACCAAGAACGCTCGGGGTTTAAGCGCACTCTCGGTGGCTACCAGCCATCCCAGGAGTGGGCAGAAACCCAGAGTTCAATGACCACGAAGGGTCGGCCACGCATAGTATGAAGCAGTAAAATACATATAAACATGAAATAAAATACATGTCGACCCGATAAAGCGGGGAAACCCAAATGGAGGCGAGGATACTCACCTAAATCACCGGAATGCCGAAAAGTCTGAAATCCATGGAACTCGCGCACGCGTCATAAAATATAATAGACGCGGGGGTCGCAGACGCGGGAGTCGCGTCGCGAGAATAGCAGACGCGGGAATCACAGACGCGGGAGTCGCGTTGCGTAGAAGCCACAAACGCGGGGTTCGAGACCCGCGTTCAAGTCAGGGCACGAGGAGAATGCGGACGTGGTCGTGGGTTCCGCGTCGCATTAACATGAGAAGAACACAGATGCGGGCATTAACTCTGCACCGCATCAAAACAAGAGGAACACGGACGCGGGCATAAGCTCTGCGTCGTGTTGACACGAGAGGGACACAGACGCGGGCCTGGACTCCGCGTTGCGTCGATACAAGAACGCGAAGGTCGCGTTAAGGAATTGTCTGGACGCGGGAGTGAGATCCGCGTAAGCAATCATCAGAGAGAGAGAGACAGAGAGATGGGAGACGCATGGATAGGGAGAGAGAAAGGGAAAGGTGATTGCTTTGGTGGTGGTGTTATTTGGTGAAGGAGTTGGATTTTGATGGAGTAATAAAAAGGAGGTGATGTTGGAGGTTGAAGTAGTGGAGATGGAGGTGGTGTTGTGATGGTGAAAGTGATGGTGGAAGTGAAGATGGTGGTGGAAAATAGTAGAGGTGATGATGATGTTAGTTGTTGTCGTTGTAATCGTCACCATAATGATTACCAAAATAATCGTGAACGATTACCGGAATAATCATCGGAGATGTTACCGACGAAGAAGAGCTGGCCCCAATCCAATGGAGGTGACCGGCCCTTGAGAAGATGATGGGATGGTGGTTTTGTGGAGAGGTTTGTTGTGGTGGTAGTTTTGGAAAAGGTAAAGGAGATGGTGGAGGTCTTGGTGGAGTTTGTTGGAGTTTGTGGTGGTTTACATGGAGATGGAGGAGGAAGAAGATGAAGGTAGTGAGTTGGAGAAGTTGTAGTGGTTGTTGTTGTGGTGGAGATGAAGGAGGAGTTGGTGGTGGTTAAGTTTTGGTGGAGAGAAGAATGAAGTAGAATGAAGAAGGAAAAGTTTATATAGGAATTGGAATTGTGAAGGTGATGTAAAAATGTTAAAGAGAGGGTTTATTTGTAAAATGGAGAGGTGAGGTGGATCTTTGGCCGGCCATGGTGATGGGAGAGGAGTTTGAGTGGTTTTGGATATTTTGGAGAAGATATTTGTGGTGGAGAAGATATTTTGGAGAAGATATTTTTGGTGGAAGAATGGAGAAGTTTGGAGAATTTGGTGGAAAGAAAAGGAAAGAAAGAAAAAGGAAAAAGGAAAAGAAAATGAAAAAAGGAAGATATTTTATTGGAAGAAAAAGTGAAAATAATTAGAGTAGCGGATTCCCGGGATTCGGTTGCGGATGCGGAAAACTTTCGGAAAAATACCGAAATCGTCCCGAAATCAAGTATCTTGGAACGACCCGCAAAAATTCTCAAAAATCAAGAATATTATTCTAAGAATCACGGTGAAATCCTTTTCAAGAAATTCTTTATAATTTTTAAATTAAAAATCGTAGAATCGGCCATCAATATCGGTCGACACCAAGTCTGGCGGAAATTTGATAAATTCTGAAAATTTTTAAAAAATGAATTAAGATAGTAATTATTATTCTAAGAAAATATGTGAAAGCGGTTTCTCAAAATTTGACTCCATTTGTAAATTAAAAATCCAGAAGTCGGACAGCGGTGTTGGTCGACACCGGTTTTGAAGATTTTCAGGAAAATTCCAGAAATTCATAAAAAATTTAAAATATTAGAAAATGATGTTTGGAATTGGAATCGGTCAAATCTGATTACTGAAAAGACTAAATTGAGTAATACACTAGGATCGGGTCCCTAGTTCAGACTAGGGCTGACTCCGAGTCCACGAATCCCAATCCAAGACAAAACAATCGTATACATAATTCATAAAGCAAAACAAATACAGAAGGTAAATCGAAAAATACGATCGAAAAATCTGAATACGCAACTAAGTACGTATTCCGGGAGCGGGGTGTTACATCATTATTGAATCAGGAAGAAGAATTGAATCGCTTAGTTGGGGTTCAAGATCATATTCATTCTCAAGTTCTATTTCAGGAAAGGAATAACTTGCCAAACTGTCAATATCTTTTTCAAAATTTGGAGTTTGGGCAAGTTCAAATGGTTGTTCTGAAATAGAATCTTGATTTTCAAAACAACATGACTCTTCGGCTCAAACAGAATGGTAAGTGACATCAGAACGGTGGGAACGTAGAGATTCGACCATCATATCTATGTCACGATTACGAGCGTTTTGAGCCTGAGTCATGGCTTCAAGCATCTTTTCATAGTTGATGGATTCATTATTTTGATGAAAAGATGAAGTGTTGTCTTGGAAGTGGTAGTGAAATTGTGAGTCCATCAGATTTTGTGATTGTTGTTTGGACTCACGCATACTCCTTTCCAAAATTGATGGTTTTCTATTTTGGACTGGTGGAACTGAGTATGACTCTTGGGGATATTGTGGACTACGTGGATAAGGGGGACAAGTTGGTTGAAAATTATGCTCGGGGGAGGTGAATCCCCACTGACTCGGTGAAGAGTTGAAATCATTATGGAAATTATAGTTATTAGATTGGGGATATGGGTTATATTGATTCGGATAAAACCAATCCGGCACACTAGGTTGGTCAAAGTTATGATATGCCGGGTTGGTAATATCCGAAAATGAAGTCGGTGTGTAATATGGATTATTATTAAAGTTGAAAAAATTATTATTATAAGCCATATCACACAATAGAATACAAAAAAGAAAAAAAAACAAACAAATAAGCAAACAAATAAAAAGAGAAAATTCTAACTAAGTTAGGGTAGACCTATGACCTAGACGACTCCTAACTGATTAGACTGTCCACGGGAGGTCTAATGCAGACTTTGACCACAAGCTAATCAGCCAGGTCAGGGCAAGGTTGGTGGGAGGTTTTCCGTCAAAGACGTTCCTTAATTAAATAACCACCAACCTTCGGGCTTTCGGCCCTTAATCCCTTTCCTAAACACTGATTTTACAGGAGTCAGATTCCAACACCTTTCCCCTTTAGGATAATCTCCTAATTGAGTCCGAGATGTCCCTAGGGCCAACGTCTACTCATTTTTAGTTAGGCTTGGGTTAGTGAGTGCCTGAAATCTGATTTTTGGGCTAAGGAAGGGTGATTAAATCCCCACCTTATCTTGTTATGGGTTAGTGCCCTTAAGATAAGTTTGTGCAAGTGTACAAGATATGTAAATAGGATTCACTCAAAGCAATGAAAATCAACCAAGAGATGAGTCCTATTCTACATGCAATGCGTACGTACCTTGCTCCAGCACTCTTCAACAGTAAAAATAAATGAATTGAAAAGACACGTGCCTAAAATGTAAACGTCTAATCAATTTTTTTATCTTTGCAACAAATGTTTTACTGTCGATTATTAGCAGGCTTATGTGATGGCATATAAGAAAAAGTAAAGTTGCAGAAAACTACAATTTGCAAAGCAAGCAGCCCTGCAAAAAGACAGTTAGTAGTCCACTCCTTTTTGCCGCGTTTTCGCAGCGTTGGCCGTGGATCCGCGGCAAAGCAGAGGGCACTTGGTCTCTGCTTTCTAGAGAAGAGGCCCAAGGCCACTTATATGTTACTGCAATCTTTAATTTCCTGATTTGCTTGCCCTTAACCTACAACAGAGAAGAAAATTTGTTTTAGTTCTAAAAAATTTTCAAAAAAAAATCAGATTTCAATAAAAACAACGTTACCCTCCCCGGCAACGGCGCCAAAAATTGATTGCTAAAATAAATGAAACAACCAATGAGTTTAAGAATGTACCGTGTAGCTTGTGGCTAACGGATCGTGTCCACAAGGAGGGTTTTGCGATAGATGCGTTTACGTTCTTTTATTGAAATCTTAATGAAGATAAAACGATGATTCTTCTTTGGTTAAAGTTAAGAAAATGAAAAAGAGTTAATAGTTAAAGTTAAGAAGAAAGTGGTAGAATAGAAAGTGGAGAAAAATCAGAAAACGATGAAAGCGATTATGTACAAATGAGTTGGGAAAGAAAGCGATTTTGAGGATATGGTGTTGGTGATTTAATTTACAGAAATAAAAGAAAACAAATAAAAACAATTACTTACCTTCTTTTCACAAAAAGCTTACCTTGAGTCTTTGCGACGATGTTACCTTGAATTGGAGGCAATCAGCGCATAACCCATAAGAGTTGATTTTTGGTCTCTTTCACATTACATCATCAAGATACTCAAGCATGAAATGATACAGAGAGACTCACAATTCCATCGTCATGAGCTATCGGTGGCACTCGCAAAAGCAAGGCTCTTTCGATGCTTTAGACTCACTTGGAAGACAGTTGTACCAAAAAGAAAAGTGAAGTAGAAAAGAAGAAGAAGAAGAAGAAAACTAAAAAGAAGTACATACGAAGAAAGAACATTGATTCGATTTCATAACGATCAAAGAAAAGAAATAAACCTTACACCATTGTCACATTTAGCTCAAGCTTCATTCTTGTTCTTCGATGAAAGTCGATCTCCTCTGAATTACATAAATGAAAACAAAAATTACATGAACAAGAAAAATAAAAACCTAAACTAAGAAATGAAAAACTAGTCTAAACCCTAACTCTGCATGGTCATCCATTTTCAGCGCAAACACTGCCCTTTTATAGGCATAACCCACACGAGGGGGATCCGGGGAGATCGGGGGAGCAAACGCTCCCCCTAACTCCCCAACTTTGGCGCGAAAACGCGGCTTGGGTCGCGTTTTCGCGGCCATGGTGTGGCCAGGTGGCCACACCCTGTTGGTGGGTTGCCCTGGTTTCGCCCTCTGACTTTATCTGGAGTTGGTTTTTCAGTTTGGCTCCGAGATTTTGAAGAAATGGCCGTTGATCTTTACTTCAACCGATCGATTCTGAGAGGATTCTTCTCAACCAGTTTTCAACCTCTTTATTTTGCCCTGATTCAGTGAGTGCAAATTAATTCTGATTTAATTCAGAATTTTTGTGGGCTGTGGGCTCATTTCTCTTCATCTCCTTAAAGATTGGGCCTGCAAATAAATCAAACAATTAATTAGGACAATGCAGGCTTTTATTCTATAATAAGTATGGACATATGATATTAAATATGCAACATTAGCGACCAATCACACCCCCATACCTATCTTTTACTCGTCCTCGAGCAAAACAACTAAACTATACTAAGGATTATTAGACCACTTTCGCAGGTCACGCGATTGCACTGAGCATGTGCAACAAGCCGTTAAACCTCTAGGTTTCCCCTAGAGGACGAGTTTTGTCTCGTGAGGGTTTTCAGTGGATTGCACCCACAAAATCCATAAAGAAAGAGAAATAAAGAGTTAGTATTTTTGAAAGGCATTTTGAAAGAGAAAAATATTTGAAATATAATTGTAAGATCTAAGCAATCTATAAGTTATAGGAAGACTGAATTTTTCATTCCTAAACTTAGTCTCTATTCAAAAATTTGTTATCAATCAAGGTAAGGAGTTAAATTGTACCTCTCATCTAGTCTATTACTTTACCCTAAGTCATATGCACCTTGTGATCGTGAAAATTTTGACTAAGGGTTCATTAACTCTAACTCTTATGCCTTATTTACTTATACATATATATTTTTTTTGGTGGTATTATTCCTTAGTTCTATTAGGCTTTCTAATCTGCCCATGTAACGAGCCTTTAATCGATGACTCCCAAATCAAACGGTCTTAGGGCAACGGGTGAGAAGACACCCCAAGGACTTAAGGACTCGAGCAAACAAGGCCACAAAACTAAGGATTTTATTATATGAACCACTTTTAGGCGTGAATACTTATGCTTTATTAGGCACAAATACCCAGCTTAATCAGAGGATTTTATATATTTTTTTCTTAAACTTATCTAATCATCTTTCGCATAAATACTAAGGCTTGCTTAGGCCAAAGCACCTAGCTAATCAATAATTAGATTTGTTTATCTTTTTTTTTTAAACTTATCTAATTATCTTTCGCATAAATACTAAGGCTTGCTTAGGCCAAAGCACCTAGCTAATCAACAATTAGATTTGTTTATTTTTTTATATTTTTTTTATAAGGCATAAGAATCTTTGTTTTTGAACCCTAAGTGTGTAAGTGTATAACGTGTGCATATTTCATCAAGGTAAAGATCAAGACTAAATTACTTTAACAAATTTTCTTCCTAACCCTAAAAATCAAACAAATAATCTTATTTTGACCAAGTATAAGAAATCCTAATTTTGATTTTCCTATTCCTTAAAATTAACTTAATTTCTTACAAAAAATATGTCAAAATATTGTTTCTATTTTCAAAAAGTTTTTAAAAGTAAAGAAAATGTTAATTTTTATTTTTTTATTTTTTTAATAAAAAGAAAAAACTAAGTTATGTTAGACCCTCCCCCACACCTATCTCATGCATTGTCCTCAATGTATGAATTAATGCATAGATGCATGAAAAAGAAGAGAGGGAAGGAAAGTGTTACCTTAAGGTGGTGGTTCCGGTGGTGGTCTGATTGGTCCACGAAACGCGGCCCAATCGACTTTTCGTGGGATTCGGAGGAACCCACCAGAAATATCTTTAATATAACCCTTTAAAAAGATAAATCCATGAAGAATTTTTATTAAAAATTTAACCCATCTAATTTCCAATTCCATAACTAATTTCGGAGTTAAAATTGTCAACCACCTCATCCCAGAATGGAGTATGAGAAGATAGAATGATTGACTTGGACTCAGGAAGTACAGGAACTAATACTGACTCAGGAAAGTGACTTCAGTCAAGTAAAGGTTCAGGAGTCGAGATTGGTTCAAGAAGCGGGTCCAAGTCAAGAAGTTGAAACTCAAGTCCACATGTATTTTCTAACAATGGGATGTGACTTAATATTGGTGATTCAAGTTCAAGAATGATAGGTGGGGGAATCAAAACTGACTCTAAAATATTACTCAAGTTTGGTAACAAAACAGGAGTCAATATTGATTCAGGAAGGTGAACTGGATCACAGATTTGAGAATCTAGGTCACATATCTCATTGAGTTCAATATCATAAAAATGAGAACTTGCCAATTTGTCAATAGGATCTTCAAAATTGTATAATTGGTCAAGTTCAATATGATCTCAAAGATGGGTGATTCAATTTCATTATGAATTGGTACAGGATCCAATGTTGACTCCGGGAAAAGATTGAAGTCAGGTGAAGATACCGGAGTCATTATTGAATCAGGAAGAAGAATTGAATAGCTAAGTTGGGGTTCAAGATCATATTCATTATCAAGTTCTATTTCAGGAAAGGAATAACTTGCCAAACTGTCAATATCTTTTTCAAAATTTTGAGTTTGGGCAAGTTCAAATGGTTGTTCTGAAATAGAATCTTGATTTCCAAAACAACATGACTCTTCGGCTCTAACAGAATGGTAAGTGACATCAGAACGGTGGGAATGTAGAGATTCGACCATCATATCTATGTCACGATTACGAGTGTTTTGAGCCTGAGTCATGGCTTCAAGCATCTTTTCATAGTTGATGGATTCATTGTTTTGATGAAAAGATGAAGTGTTGTCTTGGAAGTGGTAGTGAAATTGTGAGTCCATCAGATTTTGTGATTGTTGTTTGGACTCACGCATACTCCTTTCTAAAATTGATGGTTTTCTATTTTGGACTGGTGGAACTGAGTATGACTCTTGGGGATATTATGGACTAGGTGGATAAGGGGGACAAGTTGGTTGAAAATTATGCTCGGGGGAGGTGAATCCCCACTGACTCGGTGAAGAGTTGAAATCATTATGGAAATTATAGTTATTAGATTGGGGATATGGGTTATATTGATTCGGATAAGACCAATCCAGCACACTAGGTTGGTCAAAGTTATGATATACCGGGTTGGTAATATCCGAAAATGAAGTCGGTGTTTAAAATGGATTATTATTAAAGTTGAAAAAATTATTATTATAAGCCATATCACACAATAGAATACAAAAAGAAAAAAAACAACAAATAAGAAAACAAATAAAAAGAGAAAATTCTAACTAAGTTAGGGTAGACCTATGACCTAGACGACTCCTAACTGATTAGACTGTCCACGGAGGTCTAATGCAGACTTTGACCACAAGCTAATCAGCCAGGTCAGGGCAAGGTTGGTGGGAGGTTTTCCGTCAAAGACGTTCCTTAATTAAATAACCACCAACCTTCGGGCTTTCGGCCCTTAATCCCTTTCCTAGACACTGATTTTGCTGGAGTCAAATTCCAACACCTTTCCCCCTTAGGATAATCTCCTAATTGAGTCTGAGATGTCCCTAGGGCCAACATCTACTCATTTTTAGTTAGGCTTGGGTTAGTGAGTGCCTGGAATCTGATTTTTGGGCTAAGGAAGGGTGATTAAATCCCCACCTTATCTTGTTATGGGTTAGTGCCCTTAAGATAAGTTTGTGCAAGTGTAAAAGATATGTAAATAGGATTCACTCAAAGCAATGAAAATCAGCCAAGAGATGAGTCCTATTCTACGTGCAATGCGTACGTACCTTGCTCCAGCACTCTTCAACAGTAAAAATAAATGAATTGAAAAGACAGGTGCCTAAAATGCAAACGTCTAATCAATTTTTTATCTTTGCAACAAATGTTTTACTGTCGATTATTAGCAGGCTTATGTGATGGCATATAAGAAAAAGTAAAGTTGCAGAAAACTACAATTTGCAAAGCAAGCAGCCCTGCAAAAAGACAGTTAGTAGTCCACTCCTTTTTGCCGCGTTTTCGCGGCGTTGGCCTGGATCCGCGGCAAAGCAGAGGGCACTTGGTCTCTGCTTTCTAGAGCAGAGGCCCAAGGCCACTTATATGTTACTGCAATCTTTAATTTCCTAGTTTGCTTGCACTTAACCTGCAACAGAGAAGAAAATTCGTTTTAGTTCTAAAAAATTTTCAAAAAAAATCAGATTTCAATAAAAACAACGTTACCCTCCCCGGCAACGGCGCCAAGAATTAATTGCTAAAATAAATGAAACAACCAATGAGTTTAAGAATGTGCCATGTAGCTTGTGGCAACGGATCGTGTCCACAAGGAGGGTTTTGCGATAGAAGAGTTTACGTTCTTTTATTTAAATCTTAATGAAGATAAAATGAAGATTCTTCTTTGGTTAAAGTTAAGAAAATGAAAAAGAGTTAATAGTTAAAGTTAAGAAGAAAGTGGTAGAATAGAAAGTGGAGAAAAATCAGAAGACGATGAAAGCGTTATGTGCAAATGAGTTGGGAAAGAAAGCGATTTTGAGGATATGGCGTTGGTGATTTAATTTACAGAAATAAAAGAAAACAAATAAAAACAATTACTTACCTTCTTTTCACCAAAAGCTTACCTTGAGTCTTTGCGACGATGTTACCTTGAATTGGAGGCAATCAGCGCATAGCCCATAAGAGTCGATTTTTGGTCTCTTCCACATTACATCATCAAGATACTCAAGCATGAAATGATACAGAGAGACTCACAATTCCATCGTCATGAGCTATCGGTGGCACTCGCAAAAGCAAGGCTCTTTCGATGCTTTAGACTCACTTGGAAGACAGTTGTACCAAAAAGAAAAGTGAAGTAGAAAAGAAGAAGAAGAAGAAGAAAACTAAAAAGAAGTACATACGAAGAAAGAACATTGATTCGATTTTATAACGATCAAAGAAAAGAAATAAACCTTACACCATTGTCACATTTAGCTCAAGCTTCATTCTTGTTCTTCGATGAAAGTCGATCTCCTCTGAATTACATAAATAAAAACTAAAATTACATGAACAAGAAAAATAAAAACCTAAACTACGAAATGAAAAACTAGTCTAAACCCTAACTCTGCATGGTCGTCCATTTTCAGCGCAAACACTGCCCTTTTATAGGCATAACCCACACGAGGGGGATCCCGAGGAGATCGGGGGAGCAAACGCTCCCCCTAACTCCCCAGCTTTGCCGCGGAAACGCGGCTTGGGCCGCGTTTCCGCGGCCAGGGTGTGGCCAGGTAGCCACACCCTGTTGGTGGGTTGCCCTGGTTTCGCCCTCTGACTTTATCTGGAGTTGGTTTTTCAGTTTGGCTCCGAGATTTTGAAGAAATGGCCGTTGATCTTTGCTTCAACCGATCGATTCTGAGAGGATTCTTCTCAACCGATTTTCAACCTCTTGATTTTGCCCTGATTCAGTGAGTGCGAATTAATTCTGATTTAATTCAGAATTTTGGTGGGCTTTGGGCTCATTTCTCTTCATCTCCTTAAAGATTGGGCCTGCAAATAAATCAAACAATTAATTAGGACAATGCAGGCTTTTATTCTATAATAAGTATGGACATATGATATTAAATATGCAACATTAGCGACCAATCAGGGTAGAAGAGAGAAGTTCTTATTCAATCAATAGAGTTATAAGGGTAATAAATTGATCCGAAGATCTAATTGATTATGATTAATCTAGCTAGAGAAACTACGCAATTTGCTGTTGATCCCTCAAACAAACTAACCCTAGAACTCTCCAATACAAATCACTAATTCTAATTATAACTTGATATAATTGATAACAAAGGATCTCATGTTTATAGCCTGAGAAAGGAGACCACGTATCGAGAGTTTGGATAAAAAAACAGAATCAAAATTCAACTTGAAACTAACTCTGAATTCGGGTCGGATTCACTGTCTCTGAAGTGAAAAATAAGACCGATTTCAAACCATCATATCTCTCATGTTTCTTATCTGAATTCGATGACTTATAAACCATTGTAAAGATTTTTGAGTTACCGACAATCTTATGAAGACATTAAATTCATCTGAGATGTCTTTTTAAGTCTGCAGATGACATAAATTGGGTCGTGCACTGCTCCTCTCTTCAGGCTAACTCCAATTTTTATCTTCTCCCTTCACTTTTTACAATGATGAGAAAAAATTAAATCACCATGTGTAGATATGCTGGGCCCAGTCTCCAACTTCAAGGCCACACTTAATATATGTTACGGGATCAGGAGATAAGATCTTATTTCAACTGGTGAAAAAATTTAGACATAAATACCAAGGTCCATGTTTTTCTTTTTTGTTTGTTTATTTGCGTGTTTATGTGCATGCTTATGGGGTCCAAGTGTGTGCACCCAACATCCTTGGGGCGTGTTGTTTCAATTGGTGATAAATATAAATGCATATTTGCATTTGATGTGAATCCAACGTCTTTGGCTTATATATCTGGCAGGTCATGGATGTCTGTTTGGAGAGAGAGTATAAAATCTTGAGGGTAGATTTTTTTTACTTATTGGAGATGAGAGTGTAGAGATTAGAGTTCAAAGGCAAAGAAGCTACGTTCCTAGTTGAAGACAGATGATCGATTAAGCGGTTGGTCGACCTGTCATGCACGAAATGTGCACATGAAGTTGCGGTCAACCATTCAGTCGACCGTACAAAAGAAGACAGAAGTAGAAGCATCTGTCGACCAGGCAGTCGACCAACTGAGACTGTTAGTAGTTTTGAAAAATCAGTCAGATGACTGGATGACCGTTGGAGGATCCGGTCGACTAACTAATCAACTGAAAGGCGCGACTGACAGTTTTCTAAATTGATTTCAAGTTCGTTTTGATCCAAATTTGGATCTTTTGATTTCCTTAAACTCATGGATTATCTTCCTATATAAAGAGGAAATTTCCCTTTTATTATATCCTGTAATTGCTGATTGAATAAAGATCTCTCTCCCTTTTTGCCCCGAGGATGTAGGAAAATTGCCGAACCTCGTTAAATTATGTGTTCTAGCTTTTTTTGTTTTATTTGTTCTTGCATTTGGTGACTATTCTCTGGTGCCTCTCTCCTATGCACATGAGGGATTCCAACAAGTGGTATCAGAGCATTTCGAGTTCAATAGGGAGTTTTCATTCGAGTAGAGCAAATCAACTTGGAGACTGTCTGCAGTTTCATTCAGAGGTAAAGATATGATCTTTCCAATTTGAATTTATTTTCACTAATCATTTTTCGTGTTACTTTGAGGAATCTATTGAGGAGATAGCCGGAGACAGTCAATCCATAGTGAAATTCATGAATCCATATACATTGAAGATCGATGTGGTAAAGTTTGATGACAAAAATAATTTTAGAATGTGGAGATGCGAGGTGATGGACGCTCAGACTACATCAAATCTCGGGGACACTCTATGATTGGAAGAAAAGTCATAGAGACTTCTGAGAAAGATTGGGATAAGATGAACCGAACGGAATATGGTCTCATAATGTCTTATCTGACACAAGACATAAAGTAACATGTGTTGTATGAGACATTGATTGCATCTCAATTTTGCATATTTATTGTCACATTTACACATTTACCCTTAATCATTCCTTATTTATTTTGCTATTTAATTCTCTTTTTGTTTAAGGTGTGTAGATATTATAAATAGAAAAATAAGAGTACAAGAAGCCTCTAATCTATCCAATTATCCTATTTAAATTTGAATTTCAAATTTAATCAACTGAGATAAAGATGAAGAGAAGGATAAAAGAGATAATCCCTATTCTAATTCAGAAATAAAGAAGAATATCAACTCAAATTAGGTTGCTTGAGCTTCAAGTCAAAGATAAAGGGAGAAAATTCAAATTTAAACTTGGGTTAAAAGATAACTTGATTCCAAAGTTATCTAGGAAAGGATGATATTTTAAAATTCAAAGTTTATATGAGCATTCAGAGGATAGATCTTCAGATGGATGGATGAGAAGAAGCCACGCACGAAAGCGCGTGCCCGACTCCTCACTTTTGCCACGACAACGCGGCAAAAGCCGCGTTGCCACGACTTTCCTGTGGCCATCTCATTAGTAATTGGGTGCACTTATTCTATTGGAACTCTATTTCCTATTTTTCCTATAAATATCATCCCAGAGGCAGCAGAGGAGGGTATCTCAGAGCTGAGAAGATCAAAGTTTAGGGTTTCCTTTAGTTCTTTTTCTTACTGAATTTAAGTGTAATTTTTAGCTTTTAAGTTTGAAGAAAAAGATTTGTAAAGAAATAAGAAGAGCTCTAGTATTCGGATCATGAAAATTCAAATAAAGATTCTTTATTCTTTTCATCTCATTCTTGCTATTTAACTACTTTATTCTTTTAATTATTTTATTGCTTTATTATTTCATGCAATCATAATCATATAATATGCTTAGTTTAGATTATACCATGAGTAACTAAATTCTCTTTGCATGACTTGCTAATATCACCACCATGAACTTATAGTATTAAATAGATAACCCAATTAAATTCTATGCATATTTAAACACTAGATTTATCTTGATGGCACATGATGATAGTAATTAGGTCAACTATTTGCTAGTACTTTTTAACTATTTTTCTTAATCTATATTTGACAATTTTTTAATATTTTAATATTAAATTTTATTTAGTGCTATTTCAATTAGAATCTTATTATTTGTCTTACGTATTTTACTTGAATCCTAGGGTAGATTATCATGTTTAGGGTTTAGTGTAAAGGTAATCTCTAGTTGATATTATTTGTTTATGGTGGTAGATCATTAGCAGGTTGTTATCCTTATTTACATTGATCAAAACCAAACCCTTTTTTAACCTAATCTTCTTCTTTAAGTTCTTCTAACAAAAAAGTGTAAGGAAACAACAATACCGAAATGCTTTTATCACATCTCTCCCTGAGGTTTGACCCGTACAGCCCTCGCTACACGGTTAAATTACAAAGGTTCAGAGTCAATATAAATTTGATAAATATTTTCATACTCTCTGTTTTTTCTCGCAATCAAATTTTGGCGTCGTTGTCGAGAAGGGAACGGTATACGTTATTTTCTAACTTAATTCTTCTCTGTTTGTGTGTACAGGGACAGTTACAGGAAGTTGGCATTTACAGAGAATCCATAGTACTTCAGAGACACTGTCCTAGAAGGCAGAACACCAGAGGCTTCAGGAAGTGCAACCGCGGCAAGAGCCAAGCAAACGCAGTAAGAGCCAAGGAAACGTCGCAATCATAGTAAGTTAGGGTTTTTGTTTTCTTTTGTAGTCATTGAATTATTTTCAAGATTATTTATAATGCTCAAAGGGAAAAGTAGAGTGACATTGAGCTCATCAGTCACTGTGTCCGGGAAGAAAGGAGATTGAAATAAGAAAAGGCTGAAAGTTCTCGCTTAGCATTTCAGGATAATGCCTCTAATAAGAAAAAAAAAGTATAACTAAAGGGGGAAATACAAATACTACTACAGTCATTGACCATACAGTGGTAAAACTGCTGGAGAAGAAGCCTAAGATCATTACATACTTCTTCTGTATTAAAGTAAGCCACCTCAAGGAGGATTGAATAAAGTATCAGAAATGACAAATTAAGAAGGGTATTTCTCATATTTATGTTTGCTCTGAAATTAATTTAACTTTAGTGTCACCACGTACATGGTGGATAGATAATTATCATATGGGATTCAATCCAGAACTTTCAAGCCCAAAGGAGGCCTAGCCCAGCTGAGTAATATGTATACATGGGTGATAAAAATAAAGGTACTGATGAAGCATTGGAGTTTGTAGGCTTAGAGTAGATTCTGGTTTTTGTTTTAGATTTAGATGAAACTTTATATATACCATCTTTTAGGCTGAATCTTATTTCTTTTTTCATTATTAGACAGATCTGATTTTACTGTCATTATTGGTAATGAAATGATTAGTATACTTTCAAGTCTAAATTTGTTAGTACTAGAATTCTTGTATATGACTATATAAATTGAAAATTCATGTTTCATATCTTAAATCTTTGTATATGAATAGCTTAGGCTAAGTGAACATTAATTAAAGAAATATTAGGAATTTTGGTGCTAGACGGACTTCAAGCGTCTTGGATACAAACATCTATGGTCCATTCCCTATAGCTTCTTAGATTGATCACGGATATTTCATCACTTTCACAGACGATTACTCCTGTTATGGGGTTCTTATACTTAATACATGAGAAATCTCAATCACTAGATATGTTTAAAATATATAAAGCTGAAGTTAAAAATAAACTAAATAGAAATATTTAAGTGATTAAATATGACTATGATGGTGAGTACTGTGGCATATACGACAAATCAGATAAATGTCTAGGACTTTTTGCCAATTTTCTGAAAGAATGTGATATTATAGCTCAGTACACCATGCCAGGGACACCTCGTTAAATTATTGTTGATGAGAGACAAAGTTGCACATTAAAAGACATAGTTAGGAGTATGATAGCTCACAATATCCCACCAGAGTCATTATAGAGGGAAGACTCAAAGACGATTGTCTACCTCTTTAATAGAGTACCTAGCAAAATAGTAACTAAAACTCTATATAAGCTATATTGGAAAATCTCCCAGCGTTAGGCATCTCCATGTTTGGGGTTGTCCAGCTGAAGCTCGGTCATATTTGCATAAGTAGAAACTAGACTTAAAGATAGTTAGTTGTTTCTTCGTAGGATATTCTAGATGTCTAGAGGATTTAGATTTTACTGTTCCTGCACTAAGAACATAATAGAGATGGATAGTGCTAAATTTATTGAGGATATTTAGAATAGTGAGAGTCAATTACATAAGAATTTCACATTTAAGTAAGAACAGATTGTTATACTCATGATAAATGTTCAAAATGATGAAATTGTTATTCCACTTCAACATGAAAATATAGTTGTATCCTTACAAGGTACATATGCAGTTCATCCTGAAGTAAATTTTGTTGATGAGGTAAAACCTGAAAATTCTCAAGCACAAGTGCCTAGGAGATCAACTAGAGATAGGAGATCAGCCATTGTAAATGAATATATAGTTTATCTCTAAGACTATGAGTTTGACATGGGGCTAGAGAATGACCCCACATTCTTGAATAAGGCCAAACTCAACATTCACTCCACTAAGTGGTGAAATGCCATGAAAAATGTGTTAAAATCTATGAAGAATAATGATGTATGAGATTTGGTAGAGTTGTCTAAAGGTAAGAAACTGATTGGTTGTAAATAGGTATTCAAAACCAAGCAGGATTCAAAAAGCAATGTCGAAAGGTATAAGGTGCGTCTTGTTACAAAGAGATTCACTTAAAAAGAGGGCACTGGCTATAAGGAGACTTTCTCCCCAGTTTTCATGAAAGATTCTTTTAGAATTATCATGATGTTGGTGGCCCATTTTGACCTGGAGTTACACCAATTTAATATTAAGACCACCTTCATTAATGGTGACATTGAGGAAGAAATATATATGGTGCAATCATATTTTCTTTTTAAAGCCAAAGGTTCACAACATCTGGTTTGCAAATGAAGAAATCCATTTATGGTTTAAAGCTTGTGTCCCATCAATAGTATTTGAAACTTAATCAAGTAATATCTAATTTTGATTTTGAGAAAATGTAGATGATCAATGCATTTACCATAATTTAAAGAGAGTAGACTTATATTTTTTGTGCTATATATGAATGACATTTCTATTAGCAAGTAATGATGTAGATCTGTTACTTGAGATCAAGAGTTTTCTCTTAAAGAATTTTGAGATGAAAGATCTTAGAGGCATTTTTTTTGTGATAGGCATCCAGATTCAATTGGCAGGACGCGTGGAATACTAAGTTTATCACAAAAGGCCTACATGGATAAGTGCTAGATAGATATGACATGAAGAATTGCTCTTCGAGTGATATACATGTCACTAGGGGATATAAGTTGAGTTTACTCCAATATCCCAAGAATGATCTATAGAAAGAGTAAATGAAAGACATTCCATATACATTGGCAGTTGGAAGTCTGATACATGCTCAAGTTTGCACCCATCCAAACATAGCATATGTCGTTGAGAAACTTGGTAAATACTTGATCAATTATGAGATTGATCATTGGAAGACTGTCAAGAAGGTAATGAGATTCTACCAAAGACTACATGAAATATGATCAGTTGTAGCTGATCAGATACATAGATTCAGATTATGCTGGATGTATCGACAATAGAAATTTATTTCAAGTTACATTTTCCTGATTGTAGAAAGATGGTGGATTTAATCGAGAAGCCATTATAGTTACACTGTGACAATAAGAGCTACAAAGTTCTACTGCAATAGTAACAAGAGTTCAACAAAGCCGAAGCATATCGACAATAAGTTTCTTGTCATTAAGGATAAAGTTTAGAATCACATTGTGTATGTTGATAGTGTTAGTACTATTCTTAACATTATAGATCTACTCACTAAAAGGCTTACATCTAAAATCTTCTTGGAGCATATTGCTCTTATTAGGATGGGTAGTCATGATGATATCCTAGTTTAGTGAGAGTAGATAATTTTATATAACAAATATTATTTCTAAGTGCACTTTATGTATATTTGTTGATTCTGATAATAAGGTGATAACTGTTTTCTTTAAATTTCTTTTAAGTTTAATTTGCGCATTTAAGTTTGTTAGCAGTTGGACTCATTGAAGTTATAAAGTTAGACTAAAGTTATTCATTGGAGTTATAAGGTTAGAGTTGTTGGAGTGATAAAGTGAAAATCAGTTAGAATTGTATCACACGTTCACATTCGATCTATGTCATTAAGGGTTCTGAAGTTTGTGACGTGGAAGGTTCTACCTCAATTATGCAGAAGGTAACGACCGTCATGTTTGATGGTAGGACACTTAATAGACCAGATTGTTTTGAAATGTGATTTATTGATGGTTAAAGTTTTAATACTATAAAGTTATGTATAATATCCTTCCAGTATGACTTGTTTGGGCCAAATGGGAGATTGTTAGACTTATTTGGATTAAAATCTAAATTAATTTAGGCCTACACAAGTCTAATTGGATATTACACACCAGTCTCTTTAAGCTTATGTTGTTTGACCCAATAAAAAATTGATCAAGCCTAATAGTTTGGGTCTAGTCTCGTTTCAATTGCACTTAATCATTGGTGTAAATAAAATTATAATGTGTATCTCATCTACACATGTGAAATGCGTGATATTAATCAAGAGCCTAGATCTATGATAAGTTGAATTAGAATTGCCTTGAGCCTATAAATATCATGGATTAGATTTTCTTTCCACTACTATCATCTAATCTCTCTCTTGGAGGCATCTCATCTCCTCTAGGGATCAAGAAGAGAACTTAGTGGCTGGAAAGAAGAATTTCCTCTCTCAACTTCGGCGTCCTCGAGGTCGTGCAACCTTCGACATCCCTTTCATGATGGAATCAGGTATACGTAAACCCTTCTTCCCTTTGATCTGGATAAAGAGGCTATTACATGCATGAGATTGATCGGTCACTGATATTGCATATATCGTCACATTCCTATATTTATTGTTTAATAAAATCTGTTTTAATTATCTTTTTTGTCTACTTATTTGCAGGGCCTTTACTAAAAGAGAAGGAAGAGAAAACGAGCCATAAAGCACACTAAAGTTCAGATTAAATCAAAATCAATATTAGTGCAATTATCAAATAAAGATCAGAGGAAATCAGAGAGATAACACCAATGGAAACCGGTTAAATTCGGATTTTGATTGACCCATTTTGGTTAGCTGAAGATGAACTGTGATATAGATAAATCTAGAGCCCAAACTGAAAATCTATCAGGAGATAAAAGATGTTCGAGAGATCAGAGGCTCATGCACCATGGATGTTGGCCATATTCAGGCCACGAAAATGCTTTAAATTGTTGCATTTCCACTGCAATATAGTTAAGATACGGGGAGCGTTTGCTCCCCTTATCTTCAGACACTCTCCCTCCTTATGTTTTTGCTAAAAAATATCTGCAAATACAGAGGACAGAGGGAACGATTCAACAGAAAGCATAGGCTAAGCTATTTTGTAGTTTATTACTTAGGTTTTTAGTTTTCTTTTATATAATTTTCATTTTTCTTTATGTAACTGAGAGGAGAGGAACGTTTCATAGAGGAGTGAGTGAAGCTTGTACTAAGGGTGACAATGGTGTAAGTTCTTCTTTTATTTTATTTTTATTTGAATTGAATTAAAGTTACAATTTTATAATCTTCTTCTTCTCAAACTCTTCTTCTACTAATTTTTTAATGATAATCCAAATGAAACCTATAGCATCAAACACGCCTTGCCATTGCAAATGTCGTTGATGGCTTATGATGATGGATAGCCGTTTCCATTTTTTTTTTTTCGCTTACTTCTGAATTCATAGTTTAAGTCTGGGAACGATGAAGATCATATTGCTATGCTTTGCTCGCCTTCAAGACGAGATAAGTCTTTGCCAAGGATTCGAGGTAACTCATCAACCAGAAGAGGTAAGTAAGTTGTTTTAGGTTTCTTCCTTTCTGTTAATTTTTAGTTTAGATCACCTCCATCTCCAGCTATCAACTCTTTACTATTTTCACTTTCTTTGTATAAACCTATTTTCTATTTTCTCCACCTTCTCTATCTTCCACTTTCTTCTTAATTTAACAATAGATTCTTTTCCTTTTTCTTTACAAGAACTAAGAGAAGAACTTTAACTATTTTAGTGAACTAAAAGAGAACTTACTAAAAACTTCTATCGCAAATCCCTCCTTATTGATCACGACTTGCTTAGCCACTTGTTATAGCAGTAGTATTGAATTCCTTGCAGTCTTTATTTTGTATTTCTAATCTTCTATATTTTCTGTGCAGGTTTCACCTTAATCAAATTTTGACGCCATTATCAGGCAGGGACGATAAGTAACTCGTTTTTGTTTACTTTATTGGTTAACTTTTTCTCTGTTCTTGTGCACAGGAACAGACATCAAGAAAATTTTTGCTGCAGTGGACATATAAGTGGCTCTGGACTCTGCTTAAGAAAGCAGATCCCAAAATCCCTCAGATTTGTCGCATTCTCGCGACAATCAGAGTGAACTACTAACCTGTATTTTTTACAAGTTGGTTGAATTGTAAAGTTAAAGTTTCTGTAGAATTTATTTCCTTGTTTAACTCACTGTACATACTTTTCTAACCTCAAAAGTAAATCATTGCTTGTAAATGTTAAAAAAAGTTTAGACTTGCATTTAGGCACGTGTCTATTACGTTCTATTTTTCTATTTAGTATTGAAGAGTACAGAGCCAAGATACGTGTGCATAGTATATAGTTTAGGAAACATATTTTTGAGTGATGTATATTACTAAAGTGTTGCTTTTTTTATATTCTTGTATACTTGCACAAATTCGATTAGGGCACATCCTTAAACAAGATAAGGAGGGGAAGTCATTACCCTTTTTTCGCCCACAAATAATCTTCTCACTCACTAACTCAAGTCTAACTTAAAACTGAGTAGATATTGGCCCTAGGGTGATCTTCGACTTAATAGGAGACTGACCTAAGGGGGAAGTTGATTAGAATTTGACTCTTACCAATTAGTGTCAAGGTTAGGGATTAAGAGGCGAAACCTCAAAGAACAGTAGTTTGGCATAATTAGGCATATTGCTTAGGCACGGATACCTCACACTGGTCTTACCCCTTCCTAGCCGATTAACTTGTGGTCAGATTCTGCAATATACCCCCGTGGACAGTCTAATCAGTTAGGAGTCATCTAAGTATAAGGTTTACTCTAACATAGGCTAGATATTTTTTTCTTTTTGTTTGTTTGTTTGTTTTTGTTTGTTTGTTTTGTTTTTGACATCTTTGTGATATGAATTACAATTATAATTATTCCAATGCATATAGTGATCCATACTTCACCCCGACCTCTTTTGACTCGGATACTACCAACCTAGCATATCATAACTATAATAAACCAGGTATACCAGATTGGTCTTATCCGAATTAATATATGCCTCAGTCCCAATATTATGAACAAAACTAGAACAATCATCACTACTCTTCACAGAATCAATGGGGATACAACTCCCGAGTCGTATTGTCAACCACCATTCCAATGTTCAGCTTCAAATTTTTCTAGTCATGATCAACTTATAGAAGAAAATTCTAAGGTGACTAGAGTATAGAAGCCATGATTGAGTCCCAAGAACAAAAGTTGAAAATGATAGACTCACAATTCTCATGAAACTTTCAAATCCAAGATCCTTACTCCATTTTCCAATCCCACAATAAGAAGAAGAACCTATAGACTTAGATAGGAGTATGAAAAATCTGATTCAGTCTGAAAATGATTTTTTCAATCTATCAATAGGTTAGAAGCACAAATGAGTCATTTGATCAACATAGTGATAGATAGGAATGAGAAAACTCTACCTGACATAATTTTGACCATTCATGATTGCCCTAGTTACATTGATAGGAACGAAAAACATGGTGTCTTGGAGACATTGACCAACATTCGATTTCACCACAAAATCTTGAACTTGACTAATATCACCCATTGACAAATTGGCAAATTTTTCTTTCAATGAAATTAAACTTGAACATGAATGTGATCCCAACCCACAACTTTGTAATTTAATTCCAATTAATCTATGTTGACTCTGGTATCCTTATCCAAGTTGGACTCATTTCCCGAACCAACATTGATTCTTATATTTATAGATTTTGAAATTGAACCACTTTTTTGGATAGTCACACTTCATTGATAGAAAAAGATGTGAAATTAAATTCTTTGATTTGGACTCAATTCTTGAACCAAAATGGACTCTTGAACCCAAGTTAATTTTTTCGAGTTAGTAATAGTTCCTGAACCTATCACTCTTGAACCTAAGTCAACTATTCCACCAAGTCACATTCTTTTGTTGGACATAGGTATAGACCATGATGACTTCGTAATGATTTTTCAAGACTGGTTATGTAAAGGAATAAGTTCATGATAGGATCTTTCATGATCATATTCATATTGTGGATTGTAATTATGTATATAGAAAAGAAGTCAATAAAGGTAAGTTTCGTGAACCACCACATTATTTTAATTGGGTAGCAACGCTTGGCCTAATCCGACTACTACCGGAACCACCACCTTGAGGTATCATTTTTCTCCCTTTCTTCTTTTTCATGCATTTATGCACTTATTCATACATTGAGGAAAATGCATGAGGTAGGTGTGAGGGAGGGTTCTAACATAACATAGGTTTTTCTTTTTATTAAAAAATTTTAACATTTTCTTTGCTTTTATAAACTTTTTGAAAAGAGAAACAATATTTGGACCTATTTTTTGTAAGAAATTAAGTCAATTTTAAGGAATAAGAGAATCATAATTAACATTTCTTATACTTGATCAAAATAAGATTATTTGTTTCATTTCTAGGGTTAGGAAGAAAATTTGAAAAATAATTTAGTCTTGATTTTTACCTTAATGAAATATGCATGCTTTATACACATACACACCTAGAGTTCAAAAATAAGATTCTTATGCCTTTTTAAAAATATGCACACACACACATCAAAAATTCTCTGATTAAGCTGGGTACTTGTGCCTCATAAAATATAAGTATTCACGCCTAAAAGTGAATCATATAATAAATAAAATCCTTAGTTTTGTGGCCTTGTTTGCTCGAGTCCTTATTTCTTGGGATGTTTTCTCACCTGGTGCCCTAAGATCGTCCGGTTTGGGTGTCACCGACTAAAGGCTCGTTACATGGACAGATTAGAAAGCCTAATGAACTAAAGAATAATACCATAAAAATTATGAAGAAAAAGAGAAAATAAATAATAAGAGTTAAGAGTTAAAGAACCCTAGTCAAAATTTCACAGTCATGAAGGTGCATATAATTTGGAGTAAAGTAATAGACTACATGAGAAACATAGTTTAACTCCTTACCTTGATTGATAACAAGTTTTTGAATAGAGACTAAGTTTAGGAATGAAAATTTTGATTTTCCTATAGCTTATAAATTACTTGAACACTTACAATAATGCTTCAAATATTTTCTCTCTCTTTTCAAATGCTTTTCGAAAATACTAACGCTTTGTTTCTCTTTCTTTATGGATTTTGTGGGTGTAATCCACTGAAAACCCTCACGAGACAAAACTCATCCTCTAAGGGTAATCTAGAGGTTTAACGGCTTATTGCACATGCTAAGTGTAACTGTGATTCCTATGAAAGTGAGTTAGACAGGTTAGTTTTGTTTTACTTTTATTTGTTTTGCTCGAGGATAAGCCAAAGATATGTGTGGGATTGTGATCGGTCACTGATATTGCATATTTTTTCATCGCATTCTCATATTTATTATTTAATAAACTCTATTTTAATTATCTATTTGTCTAATTTTTTGTAGGGCTTTTACTAAGGAGAAGGAAGAGAAAACGAGCTCAAAAGCCAACTAAAGTTCAGATAAATCAAAATCAATGATTAGGACAATTGTTAGCTGAAGATCAGAGCAAATCAGAGAGATAACACTAAATAAAAGCCGGTTAATTCGAATTTTGATGAATCCATTTTGGTTAGCTGAAGATCAACAGTGATATAGATAGATCTAGAGCCCAAACTAAAAATCTATCAGGAGTAGAGGATGTTCGAGAGATCAGAGGCTCACGCATCCTAGATGTGGCACCGCAGAAACACCATAAATGCCGTGTTTTCACCGCATTACAGTTGAGATATGAGGAGCGTTTGCTTCCCTTATGTTCAGACGCTCTCCCGTTACGTTTTTACTATAAATATCTACAAATTCAAAGGCCAGAGGGAATGATTCCGCAGAGAGCATAGGTTAGGCTATTATGTAATTTGTAACTTAGATTTTTAGTTTTTTTATGTAATTTTTGTTTTTTTATGTAAGTGAGAGGAGAGGAAAGTTTCATGGAAGAATGAGAGTAAAACTTGTACTGAGGGTGACACCGGTGTAAGTTCTTTTTTTCTTTAATTTTTATTTGAATCGAATCAAAGTTATGGTTTTATATTTTTCTTCTTCTCTTACTCTTCTTCTATCAGTTTTTTATGTTAATCCAAATGAAGCCTCTAGCATCGAACATGCCTTGCCATTGCAAGTGCCCTTGATAGCTTATGGTGATAGATAGCTATTTCTATTTATTTTTTGCTTGTTTCTGAATTCATAGTTTATTTAAGCTTGGGAACGGGGAAGATCCTATTTGCCATGCTTTACTCGCCTTCAAGATGAGGTAAGTATTTGCGAAGGAGTCAAGATAAGTCATCAATCGGAAGAGGTAAGTAAGTTCTTTTAAGTTTTCTTTCTTTCTTTTAATTTTTAGTTTAGATCACCTCCAACACCAACTATCAACTCTTTACTATTTTCACTTTCATTGTATAAACTCATTTTCTATTTTCTCTACCTTCTTTATCTAACATTTTCTTCTTAATTTAACAATAGATTTTTTCTCCTTTTCCTTTACAATAACTAAGAGAAGAACTTTAATCATTTTTAGTGAACTAAAAGAGAACTTATTAAAATCTTTCATTGTAAGTCCCCCTTTGTGGATCACGACCCGTATAGCCACTTGCTATAGCGGTAGTATTGAGTACCTTGAAATCTATTCTGTATTTCTATATTTCTGTGTAGGAAACCTCAATCAGGGATCTTGTTTTGTAGGCTAAGAAAAATAATGACTCTCCTGCCTTATCTTATTGTTGGGTTTTGCCCTTAAATCATTTTAGGGCGACATGTGCAAGTATATAGAAGAAAGTAACACTCAAAGCAATAAATATCACTCAATAATCTTTTATATGCTAAATGCAATGCAAATGTACCTTTGTTCCAGCATTCTTCAATAGTAATTGAAAATAAATGAATTAAACGAATGCCTAGATACAAGTTTAACCTTTTTTAAGCAATTAGAAGCAATATTTTACTGTTGAATTTAGAACAGTGTGCAAACACAAATATTTTCTAGACTTAAGAAACATAAGCTATTATTGCAAAGCAGCAACACCCTGCAGAAAATAGGGTTAGTATTCCTCTACTATAGAGGCATTTGCTCAGCTAAATAGTAGGCTATTGTACTCTGCTTTTAAGAGCAAAAGCACATGGCAGCAATATGTATTTCGCACCCTTTAGAATCTTAGAAAATATACTTGCACCCTGAAACAGGGAACAAACTAGTTAAATCCAAATTTTATCGTTCTCTCCCTGCAACGGCATCAAAATGTGTTCGGTTTACACTGAGTACTTCCAAATGTACCACGTGAGGTAAAGAAATGAAAGCAAAAGCCGTGGTTGTTTTCCATTGATTTGCAAAGGGGAAAACTTACAAAAAGGAAAGGGTCGTGGAGCTAAATTACAAGTAACACAAAAGATTACAAGTAGATCTCCTCGGAGATTCAGGAGAAGTGTGCCGGTAGGAGTCTGGTTAGCGCGTGACCACTTTGTCCCTTTGACGATGCGAGCAATGAGATTCCCTTCTCGCCTAGTTCGGGAATCGAAGAACAGAAGGTTGGTAGAACCCTCTTGTTACTTCTCAAAACCATCTTCGCCTAGGAATTCCTTCTCGCCTGGTTCCGAAGATTCCTTGAGAAGAAGGTATTAAGGTATCAGCACCCTGATTAGAAAAGTGATTCTCTGAAGTCTCTGAATTCTTAGAAGCAAGAGAATAGATCTCTGTTCAGCCTCTCTATACGCACGGTCGTGAAGAAGTCCTCTCATGCAGGGGTCTCTATTGCGTGTGGTGGTTCCCTCTCCTTGTGCCCCTAGTGGGCTATTTATAAGGAGAGTAAGGGTATAATTGTCCCTTGAAAATATGGAAACAGATTGAATCAAATCTGTTCAAATCTAGAAAGTAGCCTTATTGCGAGGCTAGAATCAGCTTCTGCGAAGCTAGAAGTAGCAGGTAGATCGGTCTCCTGATTTGTTTTGATCCTTTCCATATAATTGAAGATCTCCTTTGATCCTCTTACTTGTTTTAGGAGAGTCAAGAGATTATGACAGTCAATTGCCAATTTGATCTCAGATTTGATCTTGATTGGATTTAATCTTGATCCAGATTAGATTTGATCTCATCTGGAGATTTAATTGGTCAAAGGTTGACCATAGCAGACCCGCAGCAGAGCTGCCAGCGTTGAGCTCGTAGCGGAGCTGGAAGAAACATCTGGCGAAGTCAGAAGATAGCTCTTCAGTAGAGCTAGATAACGTCTGTGGCGAAGCTATCGAACATTCTTCTACTTCAAACGAAGCTAACTCTCTGCGGAGTTAACTGAGCACTTCAGGCGAAGCTATAGGTTAGCTTCCTGACGGAGCTTTGAATGGCTTCAAGGCGAAGTTGGATGATCTTAACCTCTCAGGCAAGGTTATCCCTTTGGGCTCATGTGATGCTAAGTGCTAGCATCTTAGACCTGCTGAGGTCTATTTAGAGACAATCCGGGCTTACTATCTGCTTCACTGAATAGTAGAGTCCAAGTTGCTGCTTTGTCCCTTGGGGATGAATGAAAACTGGTCGTCAGCTTATCTGTCACTTGTCTTTTGTAAATGTCAACATACAGAACTGGTCGTCAGCTTATCTGTCACTTGTCTTTTGTAAATGTCAACAAGTACAGAACTGGTCGTCAGCTTATCTGTCACTTGTCTTTTGTAAATGTCAACAAGTACAGAATTGGTCGTCAGCTTGTCTGTCACTTGTCTTTTGTAAATATCAACAAGTACAGAACTGGTCGTCAGCTTGTCTATCACTTGTCTTTTGTAAATGTCAACAAGTTTAGACATTGTTCGGACCAATCAGCCTATCTTTCACTTGTCTTTTGTAAATGTCAACAAGTTTAGATATTGTTCAGGCCGGTAAGAATCTTGTCTTTTTTAAAGTGTCAACAAGACCCTTTCAAAGTTTTCGAAAGTCTGCAATGGAATGGCTCAGACTTCGAAATATTTTGAACTGCTTTGATCGGTGGTATGTGAAGTACGAACGTCGCCATGGTGGTTGAGTTCAGCTTCGCTTTCCATCCTGCTTTGGGATAGATTTGCCGAAGAATCGTGTAGATTCGCGACTCTGAGTAGCTTCACGTCTGGGTAGCTCCGTGTCTGGGTAGCTCCGCATCTGGGTAGCACCGCGTCTGGGTAGCTCCGCATCTGGGTAGCACTGCGTCTGGGTAGCTCCGCATCTGAGCCTCCCAGAATAAGTTCGCTTTGGAATGCTGTTCCTTTCCTAGGCCAACTGCTTTCAGCCAGTTAAGAGAAGGATTGCTCCTTTTTCAAGGTTAGAATAACCTCTCTTGCATTAATCGAGGGAGGCATTCGTCCCTTGTGCGTTTCCAAGGGAGGATATTCCCTTTCTCAAGGCTCAATAAATGGACATTAACGAGGGAGATCATTTCTTCCTTACACGTTTTCGAGGGAAACCGTTCCCTTTCTCAAGGCTCAATAAATGTCTTAAATCTGCTCGCGCTTCTATGCTTGAAGCGGCAGCGCTCAGGCCATGAGGCCTATAAATAGGACACATGAGGTCCTCTGAAGAGGAGTGGTCTGCTCTTCTCTTCTCTTGGTTATTAGAGAGAGATACTCAGATCTCTGAACTAGTGGGGATGCCCACTCTGGTCATTACCCGGCCAAGGATCGGTAAGTCTCGGTCATCTAGAGACTTTACCAATGAACTGATAACTTTTAGGGAGTTTATCTCCCTTAATTTAGCTTTAACAGCTGCCTTATGGATTGATTTCCCTTGTGCTTCATTTTGCATCTGACTGATCTGCAGCGAAGGGCTTCAGCCCAGCTTCCCGGCGAAGCTATCATTTTGACTTGATCAAAGATCACTGTATGTTTTCCTGTTAAGTTCGCTAAACAGGCAAAACTTGGGACTTAGTCTCTTCAAAGTTAAGCCAGTCTTGCCATATAGGTGGGGTCAAGACTGCGTCCCTTAGGATGAGTCTGACTTAGCCATATAGGCAAGGCTAGGACTTGGCTTATGCTGAGCTAGCCCATCATCACTGTGCAAGCGAGGCTATCTTCTGCTTAACTAAAACTGGAATCCATTGTTAAACTGCAACTGAATCGGATTTAAATTGCTTCGCCCCAAAGAATTTGACTTAGCATTTCACTTTTGCAGCTTTTCCTTTGACTTATTGCTAACTTGTTTCAGTTTGCATTATAGCGAGCTATGTTCGCCAGTCTCTGATGAAAGAGACCAGAAGGTTTCCTCTTGCTGTTCCAGTTAAAACTTTAAATCCTAAGCATGAGGAACAACTGGGGCAGCTGATATGTGTTCCTAGAAGAGGTTGGCAGTTGCTTATCTGAGATGATCCACTTTGAGGCGAGGCTGGTAGCCGCTTATCCGAGATGATCCACTTTGGGAAAGCGGACGTCACCTGTAAGGTCTCGGATCCTCCATTGCCAATTTTCATCAAAGAAGATCCAGCTTCTTGATGGCAAAATCTGCCATTATGCGAAGGATTACGGCCTTGTGCAGGAGGAAGGCCTTTCGTATCTAGTTGGTTAGGCTTGAAAGTAGATAGGACCACTTGGATGCCTTTTGAGTAAATGATTCTGTTGTACGAAACAACAACCTTGATGTAGTAGTATCAATGTACCTTTCCTTTTAAATCAATAAAAGTTCAGTTTCTGCTCATCCTTCACTTGAATTGTCTGGCGGAGTTAAACTTCATGCGAAGTTAAAAACAGAATCCTTCCAATGAAGCTAGCATGAATTCTCCGCGAAGTTCAGGCTGTGCCTTTAGCGGGGCTAAGGCATGCTTTTCGGTGAAGTTATTGATACGTCGCGCTAAGTCAGCACTTGACTTATGGCGGAGTTAGCCCTTAGCGGGGCTGAATCAGTGCTTCTCAGGAAGGCGCTTTAGGTGCCGTTTCAATTAATTTGAAATGACAACCTGTGCTCTTATCGAGGCGTCGTTTTAGGCGATCATCAGCCTATACAAGCCTGATCGGGCTGAGAGAGAAGGCATCACTTCTCTTTAAAATTTTCAGAGCACTTGACTCTTCTTCTTCTTCCTTCATTCAAGAATTCAAGAACCTCCTCCGTTCTTCAATGGCTCCCAAGAGACGAGCGGGAAAGAGGTCGCAACCTCTGCAACGGAGGGTCCTTCTCCTTCTCTGATCATCGAACGACCAATCGCCGGTAGGGATCTTTCCCTTTTAATCAGAGATTTTCATCTCTCTCTTAAAGCCGATTTCTGGCTATCTTTAGATGAATCCAGGATGATCAATCATGATCTTGTGATTTTAGGAAGTTTAATTCCCTGAATTTCCCTAGATTTCTTAACTGGGAATATTAGAACCGAAGGGTCTCTTCTTCAAGCTTCTAGGCGAAGCTATCCCTTAGGCAGTTCACATCCTGTTGAATGACAGATGCGAATTTGTCCTTCAAAGTGTAACTGAAAAGGACTTTAATGCCCTTTAGGCCATAACCCCCTTCTGACGAGGTTAGCCCTTGGGGCTTTGTTGCATTCTGTTGTTCGAGGCTAAGCTTCCAGAGCGAAGCTAACACTTGGATATTTTCCCGCTTCCTGCCTTCGTGTGGAGTGCGGAGTTACGCTGCATCTGCGAAGGTAAACTTTGGGGCGAAGCTATCATTAGGCTAGCTTCGCTCGAAGAGTGTAATACCCCTCTCCCGGAATACGTACTTAGTTACGTATTCAGTCTTTCGATCGTACTTTCCGATTTACCATCCGTATTTGACCAATTTCAATTCCAAATATCATTTTCCAATATTTTAGATTTTATGTGATTTTCTGGAATTTTCTGGAATTAAAATGAATTTCTCCGAAACCGGTGTCGGCCAGTACCGCTGGCCGATTTCCGAATTTTTATCTTCCAAACTGTTAGGAATTTTTAGAAAGTCCTTTAGACTTTATTACTTAGAATCATATTTCCTACTTATACACTTTTTCTGAGAATTTTATAAATTTATAAAATTCTTTCGGAGTCGGTAAATAACTGATTCCGGGATTTTTAATTAAAAATCTATACAGTATTTCTTCAAACGAATTTCACCATGAGTCTTCAAATATTTTTCTTGATTTTTGGTAAAATTTTCAGACCAATCCGAGATACTTGAATTTCGGACATTTTTTCAATTATTGCAAAATTCCAATTCCATTTCATTTCCACCTCATTTCCCACTCACCCTTCACCTAACACCACTCACTCTCTCTCTCACCCACAGCCGGCCAAGTGGCCAAGGAGAGGACACTCACCTCACCCCCCTTTTTACACAAAACCCCCTCTCATTCCCTTTAATTCCACCCTCTTTGCAAAATCCCAAATCCTATATAAGATTTCCCTTTTCACTTTAAACCTTTTTCCTCCTCATTTCTTCACAAGAGAAGAGAAGCTCCACAATCTCCTTCTCCTTCTAGCAAGAACCCTAGCTCCATGAACCCAATCTCTTCATCTCCACCTCAAGGCTTCAAGGACTTCCTCAAGGGCTTCATCTAGGGCTTCCTCAAGGACCTCAACTTCAACCATCATCCTCATCCTTGGATCAAGTCCCAATTAAACCTATCCAAGTGAGTATTTCACTCACCAAGACTTGTATTAGCCCTAGAATACTTGTATCTACACTTCTTGTACACCTAGGTCACCAAAACCACGAATTGAACCATCAAACACACTTCCAGAAATTCTGATCTGCTCACTGTTCTTCACAGTATTAGTCGACTCATCATAGGAACTAGTCGACTAGAACACTTAGCTGAAACTTAGTTTTCTGGAAAAACCCAGTATTAGTCGACTTGCCCCAAATATTAGTCGACTAACAAACTCTCTGGAAACCCATATTAGTCGACTCCGAATTCACCTAGTCGACTAATCCATCTTGGACCAGAAAACCCAACTTTCTGTATCAGCAGACTTAGTCGACTTAAGTGTCCATTAGTCGACTAGAACTCCCTATTAGTCGACTAACCTTCCTACCCTAGTCGACTAACTTTCCCTGAAACAGAATTCTAACTCTCTGTATCCCAGTATTAGTCCACTAACCCTTACTACTAGTCGACTAATTCTGGCTGTGTGTCATAGTTAATTTCTGTTCTGAATTTGGTTCTTATACTTGATACATGTGTATTATATCTTGCTTGTTCATGCTTCAATACTGGCTCTGCATGACCTATTACTGGATGGATGTATCTCTTGTTACCTCATGACTTATTATTGCATATACTCGTTTCATGACATGTTAAACAGTAATATCACCACTTATCATGCCATCTCTTAAAACTAAGCATGATACACTTGACTTTTACATAAAAAGCACCAACTTACATATGGGTCGGGGGAAATATGCGGATATCGATACGTGTTCGTGTTTACAGTGGCTTTTAGGTGTATTGTACAATTACTGTTCCGGTCTTACCTGTGGTACTCCAGGGGACCGAGGGGAGTGCTTTCTCCCTTTCCTGTTTACTGTCATGACAAGGGCATACATAAGTCCCTCCTGTTTAGCCTTGCGGCAGGTTCCGTCTTCAAGCAACGGAACAATCCTGGGCCGTGGTCCCGGGTATGCACGGGACCCACTGTAAACATAGTTCGTCGATACAACCGCTGTTTCCAATAACAACCTTGTTTCACTAGGATATGGATCTATGTGCTCTGGGACGCTGGGTCACATAGCTAGATATCACAGTAAGACAAGTAATAATAATAAGACGTTAATTGTAGATTTGTTGCATATGATCTTACCTTATTGAGTTTACATCGCTTGTTATTCATTGCTATTTATTGTAACTTCATTACCTTTATTCATGATCCTTATGTCACTTGACTATCTTTTATTTGTTATTATATGTCTTGACCCTTTGGATTTGCATATTCAGATTCCGAGGCCTGGGTCGAAGTGGAGCCATCCACCGAAGATCAGGCTTTCTTTAGTGAGCAGGCAGATTAGCTCCGGTCCTCGTGCCAGACTCTTCCTTTTGGTTCACGGGATCTCCATCCATTTCGTGAGCATTTTTGTATTTTTGGTTATATAGGATTCATTTTGGACTTGGGTTGTGATAAAGGACACTTGTAAAGTGATTTTGCTTATCATAACTTGTATAGCTTTGTATTTATCTTTTGTAAGTTGGCATATGAATATACCACGCT
Source organism: Agave tequilana (assembly GCA_038442645.1). NCBI lineage: Eukaryota > Viridiplantae > Streptophyta > Magnoliopsida > Asparagales > Asparagaceae > Agave > Agave tequilana. The sequence continues at coordinate 60,590 of JAVJIF010027852.1, forward strand.
GTGTGTTGTACTCTGATACTTGTTGTACTTAATGCTTAGCGTATATACGTGGGGCACCATCTGACCTACGTATATGCGTTGCAGTGACGTCCCCGTATCATTGGGATCGGGGCGTTACAGGTTGGTATCAGAGCCTAGGCTCTCAAACCTAAAAGTACAACCAAGTGGCAAATTCTAGTGATTTGCTAATGCCAACTACAATGTACAAAGTTATATAGTCCTTCTTGACTTCGTCCTTGATTCATTCCTCGTATCCTAAACTCCTTCCCTTTGTTTCCAATTCCAGATCTTATCCCTTTCGGTATGGAGAGACGTTCGGGTCGCAACAATGTCGGGCAAGTACCGAATGGACCCGTAGGAGGAGAGGGTGCTGATATCCTAAGGATCATTCAGACTATGCTGGGAAACCAGCAACAGCAGATGGAGAATCAGCATCAGCAGACTGAGCTCCTCAGGCAGGAGTTGGCAGCCCCGAAGGAGCAGAAGCCGGGGAACATCTCAGACTTCCGACGGCTACAGCCGGCCGTATTCACGGGAGTCGAGAGGCCATTGGAGGCTGAACAGTGGTTAACAGACACCACCGATCTGCTGAACGCCGCCAGGGTGCCTAAGGAGAACCAAGTGGAGGTTGCAAAGATCCAGCTGAAGGACATAGCCAGGACTTGGTGGCTTGCAGAGGAGGCTCGTTTGGAGAAACCTATCTCTTGGAATACGTTCTCCAAGAGCTTTTATAGCAGGTTCTTTCCCGCCACTGCTCAGAAGGACATGGAGGAGCAGTTCATCAGGCTTCAACAGGGGGATAGATCCGTAGATGAGTATGCTGCAGAATTTCTCAGGTTGAGTCGCTTCGCCCCGTACATGATAGCAGATGAGGAGAAGAGGGCAAGCCGGTTCCAGCAAGGTCTGCAAATGGACATTCAGATGTTCCTAATGCCCCATCATCTGAAGACCTATGCAGAAGTTCTCACCAGCGCTCGAGAGGTGGAGCGTGGGTTTGAGAAGAAGCAAGGAGATCAGGGGAAGGACCAGGCCATGAAGAGGCCGTTTGTACCGGTGGGTAGAGGAGGACCGTCCAGGGCAGCGAAGGTTCAGGCCAGGCAACCATTCAGAGCAGTTCCTTACCAGATGGCTCGACCAGGTCTTATCTGCAACTTTTGCCAGAAACCAGGACACTCTCAGCAGGATTGCCGGAGGGCAAATGGATTGTGTTTGGTGTGTGGAGCACGAGACCATGCCGTAGAGACCTGTCCTCACAGGAGAATGGGGTTTGCTAACCAAACCTTGCCGGCACCTCAAGGGCAGAATGGACAGAGGGCACTACCAGGGCCAGTTGGGCAGAGGCACCAGGGACCAGTGATGAGGAGAGCTCTTCCCCTTCCTCCACCGCATGTTGCTCGCCCAGTGCAGAGAGGAGCCCGGACAGCAGCAGGGCGTGGCAGAGGTCAGGCCTACAACCTGACAGCAGAGGAGGCTGAGGCTTCAGAGGAGGTGATTACAGGTAACATCAGAGTTCATTCTATACCTGTTCTCGCTCTCTTCGATTCGGGTGCATCCCACTGTTATATCTCCGACCATTTTGTGGCTGTTCATTCCATACCTGTTAAGGCTTTAGACCGCAAATGGGAGATAAGTACAGGGAATGGGGTAGTTATATCTTCTAGAGTTTGTGCTGACTGTCCAGTGGAACTTTGTGGGAAGATCTTGGCCATAGACATGCTCGTACTAGACACCAAGGGGTACGACGTAATCTTAGGCATGACCTGGCTCAGTCAGTACTATGCAGTGATCGACTGTAGAGGGAGGAGGATCAATTTCAGAATCCCGCATCAGCCGGAGTTCCAGTTTAGTGGAGAGGTGAAGCCTGCTAAGAAGAAGATTCAAATGACCACTTCGGAGGTTCAGAAGGGAGTGCCAGTGTGGGATGAATTTCCAGGAGTCTTTGCTGAGGTCTCAGGGTTTCCACCGGAGAGGATAATTGAGTTCTCCATTGATACAATTCCAGGAGCAGCTCCTATATCCAAGGCTCCGTACAGGATGGCACCGACAGAGTTGGAGATCTTGAAGAAGCAACTGCAGGAGTATTCGGACAAGGGATTGATTCGGCCAAGCACTTCACCATGGGGAGCTCCAGTGCTCTTGGCGAATAAGAAGGATGGTGGTAAGAGGCTTTGTATTGATTATAGGGAGTTGAACAAGGTCACCATCAAGAACAAGTATCCCTTGCCCCGGATTGATGATTTGTTTGATCAGCTCCATGGAGCCCATGTATTTTCTAAGTTAGATTTGCAGTCGGGTTACCATCAGCTGAGGGTGAAGAAGGAGGATGTTCCGAAGACGGCATTCAGGACCCGTTATGGCCACTATGAATTTCTAGTTATGCCTTTCGGAGTCACCAATGCCCCTGCGGTTTTCATGGATTTGATGAATCGAGTGTTCTCCCCTTACCTAGATCAGTTTGTAGTTGTATTCATAGATGACATCCTGATCTATTCAAGGAATGAGAAGGAGCATGTAGAGCACTTGAGGATGGTGTTGCAGACTCTTCAGCAGGAGCAGCTTCATGCCAAGAGGAGCAAGTGTGAATTCTGGTTGGATAGCATAGCTTTCCTTGGACACATAGTTTCAGCAGAAGGAATTTCAGTTGATCCTAGTAAAGTCCAGGCAGGGAAGCATTGGCCAGTTCCGAAGACGGTGACTGAGATAAAGAGCTTTCTTGGACTAGCCGGATATTACAGGCGCTTTGTCCAGGATTTCTCTAGACTTGCAGCTCCGTTGACCAGGCTCACCAGAAAAGGGGAGAGATACATATGGACAGAAGATTGTGATGCAGCATTTGAGCAGTTGAAGCAGAGGCTTATCACAGCTCCAATCTTGAGGACTCCTTCAGGAAGAGGAGGGATGGTCATTTTCTGTGATGCATCAGGTAAAGGCCTGGGGTGTGTGCTTATGCAACATGACCATGTTATAGCATATGCATCTAGGCAGTTGAAGCCTCATGAGAGGAATTACCCAACTCATGACTTGGAATTGGCAGCTGTGATATTTGCTTTGAAGATCTGGAGACACTACCTTCTGGGAGACAAAGTGTTGATATACACAGATCACAAGAGCCTCAAGTATATTTTCTCACAGAAGGAGTTGAATATGAGGTAGAGGAGGTGGTTGGAGCTTATGGCGGACTATGATATTGACTTGCAATATCATCCAGGCAAAGTCAATACAGTTCCAGATGCACTGAGCAGGATGCCAGAGAACAGAGTGCTAGTCCACCTCACGCAGCAGAGGGAGTTGATTCAGGAGTTCATCAGATTGGATTTGATGTTAGTGCAAGGAGGTGATAAGGCCGGGCAGTTCATGGCTTTACAGATCCAGTCATCATTGATAGAGGAGATCAAGGAAGCTCAGAAGGAGGACCCCAGATTGCAGACATTCAGAGCTCAGGTGGAGGCTGGATTGAGGTCGGATATCTGCATTCACCCAGATGGTGCATTGTATTTTGGAGATAGACTTTGTGTTCCCCGAGGAGAAGTCAGACAGAAGATTTTGGAGGAATCACACAGTTCAGCGTATTCTATACACCCTGGGGGAAACAAGATGTACCAGGACCTGAAGAAGCACTTTTGGTGGAATGCTATGAAGAGGGAGATAGCCCAGTTTGTTGCCAAGTGCTTGGTTTGCCAGCAGATAAAGATCGAGCATCAGAGACCAGCTGGACTTCTTCAACCTTTGCCGATACCCGAATGGAAGTGGGAGCACATCACCATGGATTTTGTGACGGCATTGCCTCGGAGTCCCAGGAGTAATAATGCTGTGTGGGTTATAGTTGATCGCCTCACCAAGTCAGCTCACTTCATACCATTCAGGGTAGGCCAGTCGACAGAGGTTCTGGCAGATAAGTATATGAAGGAGGTGGTTCGTCTGCATGGAGTTCCAGTTAGTATTGTGTCAGATAGAGACACCAGATTCAGATCTCATTTCTGGGAGAGTCTCCAAGAAAGTCTGGGAACTCGTCTGAAATTCAGTACTTCTTATCATCCTCAGACAGACGGACAATCTGAGAGGACTATCCAGATCCTTGAAGATATGTTGAGGGCTTGCATGATTGACTTTGGAGGATCTTGGGAAGACCATCTTCACTTGGCCGAGTTTTCATATAACAACAGCTACCAGGCCAGTATTAAGATGGCACCCTTTGAGGCATTGTATGGTAGGAAGTGCCGATCACCGATTTGTTGGGATGAAGTCGGTGAGAGGAGTCTTTTGGGACCAGAGATTCTGATGCAGACTACAGAGAAAGTCAGGGTTATCAGAAATCATCTCAGGGCTGCTCAGAGTAGGCAGAAGAGTTGGGCAGACACTCGGAGAAGGCCATTGGAGTTCCAGGTTGGAGATCATGTATTCTTGAGGATATCACCTACCAAGGGAGTGATCCGGTTCGGTGCTCGTGGGAAACTAAGTCCAAGGTATATTGGCCCATTCGAGATCCTGGATCGTGTGGGAGATGTGTCCTATAGATTGGCATTACCGCCATCTGTGGACGGGGTGCATAATGTCTTCCACGTGTCTCAGTTGAGGAAGTATGTCAGGGATGACAGCCATATTCTGGATCATTCCGAGCTGGAGCTACAACCGGATTTATCATACCAAGAACAGCCGTTGGCCATTCTGGATAGGAGTGTCAAGACACTGAAGAACAGAGCTATTCCATTGGTATTGGTGTCATGGAACAGGCATGCGCCAGGAGAGGCCACTTGGGAGCGTGAGGACGTTATCCGGGAGCGTTATCCTCAACTTTTCACATCTTGATTGGGTAAGACTCTTTTCTTCTACTCTTCTTTACCGTTATCTTTCCTTTTATCCATATCTATCTGTTGCTCTTCCTGTTATCTTTCACCTTATGAAATTTCGAGGACGAAATTTTTGTAAGGTGGGTAGATTGTAATACCCCTCTCCCGGAATACGTACTTAGTTACGTATTCAGTCTTTCGATCGTACTTTCCGATTTACCATCCGTATTTGACCAATTTCAATTCCAAATATCATTTTCCAATATTTTAGATTTTATGTGATTTTCTGGAATTTTCTGGAATTAAAATGAATTTCTCCGAAACCGGTGTCGGCCAGTACCGCTGGCCGATTTTCGAATTTTTATCTTCCAAACTGTTAGGAATTTTTAGAAAGTCCTTTAGACTTTATTACTTAGAATCATATTTCCTACTTATACACTTTTTCTGAGAATTTTATAAATTTATGAAAATTCTTTCGGAGTCGGTAAATAACTGATTCCGGGATTTTTAATTAAAAATCTATACAGTATTTCTTCAAACGAATTTCACCATGAGTCTTCAAATATTTTTCTTGATTTTTGGTAAAATTTTCAGACCAATCCGAGATACTTGAATTTCGGACATTTTTTCAATTATTGCAAAATTCCAATTCCATTTCATTTCCACCTCATTTCCCACTCACCCTTCACGTAACACCACTCACTCTCTCTCTCACCCACAGCCGGCCAAGTGGCCAAGGAGAGGACACTCACCTCACCCCCCTTTTTACACAAAACCCCCTCTCATTCCCTTTAATTCCACCCTCTTTGCAAAATCCCAAATCCTATATAAGATTTCCCTTTTCACTTTAAACCTTTTTCCTCCTCATTTCTTCACAAGAGAAGAGAAGCTCCACAATCTCCTTCTCCCTCTAGCAAGAACCCTAGCTCCATGAACCCAATCTCTTCATCTCCACCTCAAGGCTTCAAGGACTTCCTCAAGGGCTTCATCTAGGGCTTCCTCAAGGACCTCAACTTCAACCATCATCCTCATCCTTGGATCAAGTCCCAATTAAACCTATCCAAGTGAGTATTTCACTCACCAAGACTTGTATTAGCCCTAGAATACTTGTATCTACACTTCTTGTACACCTAGGTCACCAAAACCACGAATTGAACCATCAAACACACTTCCAGAAATTCTGATCTGCTCACTGTTCTTCACAGTATTAGTCGACTCATCATAGGAACTAGTCGACTAGAACACTTAGCTGAAACTTAGTTTTCTGGAAAAACCCAGTATTAGTCGACTTGCCCCAAATATTAGTCGACTAACAAACTCTCTGGAAACCCATATTAGTCGACTCCGAATTCACCTAGTCGACTAATCCATCTTGGACCAGAAAACCCAACTTTCTGTATCAGCAGACTTAGTCGACTTAAGTGTCCATTAGTCGACTAGAACTCCCTATTAGTCGACTAACCTTCCTACCCTAGTCGACTAACTTTCCCTGAAACAGAATTCTAACTCTCTGTATCCCAGTATTAGTCGACTAACCCTTACTACTAGTCGACTAATTCTGGCTGTGTGTCATAGTTAATTTCTGTTCTGAATTTGGTTCTTATACTTGATACATGTGTATTATATCTTGCTTGTTCATGCTTCAATACTGGCTCTGCATGACCTATTACTGGATGAATGTATCTCTTGTTACCTCATGACTTATTATTGCATATACTCGTTTCATGACATGTTAAACAGTAATATCACCACTTATCATGCCATCTCTTAAAACTAAGCATGATACACTTGACTTTTACATAAAAAGCACCAACTTACATATGGGTCGGGGGAAATATGCGGATATCGATACGTGTTCGTGTTTACAGTGGCTTTTAGGTGTATTGTACAATTACTGTTCCGGTCTTACCTGTGGTACTCCAGGGGACCGAGGGGAGTGCTTTCTCCCTTTCCTGTTTACTGTCATGACAAGGGCATACATAAGTCCCTCCTGTTTAGCCTTGCGGCAGGTTCCGTCTTCAAGCAACGGAACAATCCTGGGCCGTGGTCCCGGGTATGCACGGGACCCACTGTAAACATAGTTCGTCGATACAACCGCTGTTTCCAATAACAACCTTGTTTCACTAGGATATGGATCTATGTGCTCTGGGACGCTGGGTCACATAGCTAGATATCACAGTAAGACAAGTAATAATAATAAGACGTTAATTGTAGATTTGTTGCATATGATCTTACCTTATTGAGTTTACATCGCTTGTTATTCATTGCTATTTATTGTAACTTCATTACCTTTATTCATGATCCTTATGTCACTTGACTATCTTTTATTTGTTATTATATGTCTTGACCCTTTGGATTTGCATATTCAGATTCCGAGGCCTGGGTCGAAGTGGAGCCATCCACCGAAGATCAGGCTTTCTTTAGTGAGCAGGCAGATTAGCTCCGGTCCTCGTGCCAGACTCTTCCTTTTGGTTCACGGATCTCCATCCATTTCGTGAGCATTTTTGTATTTTTGGTTATATAGGATTCATTTTGGACTTGGGTTGTGATAAAGGACACTTGTAAAGTGATTTTGCTTATCATAACTTGTATAGCTTTGTATTTATCTTTTGTAAGTTGGCATATGAATATACCACGCTGTGTGTTGTACTCTGATACTTGTTGTACTTAATGCTTAGCGTATATACGTGGGGGCACCATCTGACCTACGTATATGCGTTGCAGTGACGTCCCCGTATCATTGGGATCGGGGCGTTACAAAGAGTGAGGCTATGCCTTAACAAAAATTACATTTTTGTTTTAGCCTTTGTTTGGCTGATGAACTAACCATAATTTTTTCTTGTTTTTGCAGTGCATTATACTCCTGGTCCTTTAAACAGTCTCTTTGGCACAGCCAGAGGGCTAGATGGCAACGTCAGCCTGCAATTCCAAGGGCAGGCTTATTTATTCAACGAGCGAAGCTCTCCTGCTCGAGATACACTTATTCATGGTGGGGATCAGTGCGCCATGAGAAGCATCTTAACCACTGCTCCCCTTGAAGATTCTGACAGACGAATCTATCGGAAGCCTGGCTTCAGGTTCGGAGATGCGGCGCCAGACCATGATCGCCAGCTGCTAGCCGGAGAGGGGCAGTAGATTTTTCAATTAGATGGCGAGAAGTTCTATCTTCCATCTAACAAGCGGCATTTTCCCTTGTCCTTCTTTCAATGCGTGACGAGGGCTCGGAAGATGCAGTGGCAAGTGAGTCGGACTATTGAATCCATTCACCTAGGGAAGTTGATAATTCCCTCACCCAGTTACACAAGAGCGGCGCCTCCTCGTTGCATAATGGGTCTCCACCTTGGGAATGTACTCCCAGGCATCCCAGTGGGAGAAAACCCTGCGGTGGCGCAGACCTTTGGGAATCAATTCTTTAAGGTTCGTAGTAATTATCCAGCCACTGACTTTAGGACTCCAGGGTGGATTCACCCTCTGAAGACATGGTGGAGGGACTTGACTCTATATGTCCTTGCTCATTTCGAGGAGGATCTGGAGAGGCTGAATCTTTATGAGGCCGTCAGGGCGACCTGTTATGGCATTCAGATGAGCGTAGCGAACTTCTACACCATCTTGAGTTATACTGCCCGGCTACAGGGACCTTCTTCACCCTTGTTGGCGAATTGGGCATGGCTCTGCACGAGATGTGGAAAGTCTCTGCTTTGCCTTTGGGATCCCTCCCATACGAAGAATATTTCCCGTGCGAGGCAGAATTGGCACTTCTGGAGAAGCAGGAGCCCGCTTTGTTTGAGACCTACCGGGAGTTAATGTGCCACTTGTACATTTGCTCCAGCATGCATGGGAGCAGTAAGGGAGATTCATGCAGCTTGAAGAGCTGGGGAAATTATTTGTTCCCAGATATGGAAAATACTCCTAAGGCGGTTCATTGTGGAGTTGCTGATGAAGACATCTTTTGTCGGATGTAAAAGCATTCTCAAGGGCATCTAATTCTGGAAAAAGATGATGGCCCTATGAAAAAGGCGATATTCTTCAGAGTTTCCACCATCAGGCCCGTCGGTCGACGTCCCGGAAGGCACTTCTGGCTAATTTTTTGACGGTCTGGTTGAAGAAATGTGTGGTGCCATCTTTTTCGGGCGACGTCATTCATCCGTCTGTCTTGTTTCCTGCTGTTCGTCTAGTCCATGATCGTTCTCTTGGACTTCTTTCGGTCATGGTGTGCTATATTTAGAGAGGCCTTCGCGCATTGCCGGAGGCTTTCTGTAGGCCACCAATGACGAAGCGGGGAAAGGGGACTATTTTGCCCTGCGACGGACCAAACCCCAGAATAGGTCTGCCGTATACTTATTTGATGGTGTGGTTTACCCTTCACTGTCCCTCCATGATCGAAGCCGGAGAGGACCCCCCAGAAGGTGTTCGAATGGCGCTTCTCCGCTAATTCGGGGGATGTTCATGGCTGAAGACTTACGTGGCGGCGGTCCGTAAGTTGCTGTGCCGCTATGACGTCTATAGCCTTTTTCGCTGCTTCCCCTATATTCAGGATGCGGGCTACGGTGAAGAGTTCAAGGAAGTGGGGGAAGGGCAGACGTCATTGAGCTGGGGAATTTTTGAGTGGCTGGTTAGCATTCAGCCCTCACATTTGTTGTACAGAAGCAGGGACACCTGCTACCTGGAGCCTTATGTTCCAAGTCAGTTTGCCCGTCAGTTTGGATATGACCAACTATACGTGGGTAATTCGAACAATAATCTGGCTTTCATGGGGAGCCTCATCGATGGAGCCCGTGTCTGGCGGTTCTTCATTGCTGGCTGTACCGAAGCGCGGCTGTGCATGCCTTTAAGGACTCCGAACCCTCTAATGACCCTGGGATTCTGCCAGTGGTATACAACCTCAAACTCCACACCCATCGGATTCTCAATTAATTCTTCTGGTGTGAAGTTAATTTCTCAGCGGCTGAAGCGAAAAGTCACTGAGAAGGGCGAGCGTAAAAGGATTCGCGTCCCAGGCCTCGGGGAGTTCATTGTCGTTGATGACAATGAAGCCTCAGATGCAGGAAGTCCTCACTTCGAAGCGAAAACGGGTGCTGAAACTCCAGCAGCTACTTCTGGCGTGGTGGGGACGGCCCCGTAGAACATGTCGATGTTGAAGAAGTGGAGGAAGAAGATCCTGACGTCCACTTCAAACGAAAGCGGGAGGGTGGATCTCATAGGAAGAGAGTAGTGAAGAAGTCTCATCGCTACGCTCCTACGGTTGTTGCAGAGGGCGGATTTCCTGCTGTGGCTCCTCCTCCTGTCCCATTAGTAACTGAATTGTCGTTCCTAAACTGACTATTGGTATGGCCGCTCCGGACCCAGGGAAGATCGGCTTCGTCCTTGCAATATTCTTCTTATGTGTTTCGGATAGCTCATTATTTACTTCGTGATGCAGGAACTGAAGCGATGAGAAGCCTGAGAGCTGAAGCTGTCGGAGAACAAGGGGAGCATTATGATCCCTTGTTTACCTATAAGGAGGGCGATGAGGCTGGCTTTTTCACCGTCTCAGAAGAGTCCGGAGATGATACAGCTGATGTAGGTCCTTCGGGCGCTGGGACCTCGAAAGGAAGTCCCAAAGCTTATAGCTCCTTTGGGTGGACCAGGAGGGATCGGCAAGCGAAGGTGGGCCGGCCATTCGTGTTGATTCCGGGAAAGATTTTCCTATGGAGCCCGTAGGAACTGATGCAGCCGTCAAGACGATTGAGGCGACATTATTATTTGGTATTATTTTGACCTTTTAGCACTTGCTATTTATTATGCCCTGCCTAAACAAAGTCTTATTGCAGGTGTTCCGCCTCTGGGTACATCGACTTCAAAAGAGCCAATCAATCTTCCTGAGGGATCCAGGGGTGAAGTTAGCACTCCGACCGCGGTGGATGCTGCTGAGTTGGATGCTTTGTATGGTGACCTGCCCTCTTATCTGCCTGAACCAGCTAGAGGAACTGAAATTGAGGAGACGGTAGTCATGGAGCCGATCTCACTTCCAACCATATCGGTGAGTGAGATGCCATCGATTTTGCCAGCGCCGCCTATCTTTCCAGGTGCGGAGTTGAAGGTGATTACCAATCCTACTTCCCCAACACTGGTGGTTGAGCCCGCTTTCTCGAAAATAGTCACTAGTCTGACCTCGGTTGTGGCTAGTGTACTGGTTTCAATGAGGACTCCTCCGAGATCACCGATGACCTCTCATGTTGCTGTAGCTAGTGCTTTTACTATTCCTTCCACAGTGGTGTCAATAAAGCAGTGGAATCTTCAGGGGTTGCTCGTCTGCCAGGAGTGATTAAGGCCGAGAATGAATTTGTGACTGAGCTAGTCGATAGCTTTTATGAGAGCTTGAAGCGATCTATCGCTTTGATTTTGAAAGGCTCGACTACCTCATTCTCTGCTTTGAAGGTGGTCCCCTCCCGAAGCATTGAGAGTATCCGAGACTTTGGAGGGGATGACCAGGTCACTGCATTGGAACTTCTGGTGGACCAACTTGAGAGGAATATAGACGAATGGCGCCGTCTTAGCCATTCAGACCTGGAGTCTTCAGTTAATGAGCAGCTTGCGCACCTTGTCGCTCAGATACATGAAGCTTATCTTGCCACTCAGAAAGCCGCTAAGGCCATTTCTTCTAACTTGAAATCCTTGGAGACAAGGAAGGTAGAGCTCAGGGATGCCATAGATGCTTCTAGCAGTGCTCTTCTTGACGCTAAAGATAAAATTGAAAAGGCCAAGGAGATGATCAGGAAAGCTAATCTTCTTTTATCTAAGGCTGAACCAGTGCGTCTTGAAGAGGCTGCCCGGCTTGAGCAGCTTAGGGCTCAAAATGACGAACTCTTACGACAAGAGCTAGCTCAGAGGGCAACCTTGGTTGAAGTTGAAGCTCGCTTAACCCAGACGGCGAGCTTTAATGAGGCTGAGCTGAGGTCGCAGGCGCTTGTCCGGGCTGCTGATGATAGGAAGACAAGGCTGGCCATTCTTGAAGGGCGGATCAAATCTTATGAAGCACCATCATACCTTGTAATATATGTGCCTTCATGTATCCCTTCTTTTCGGAATCAATAAAAGTAATTTTGTTTTGACTCCCCTTGTCGTATTTCCAACTTGTTTTACCTTTTGAACTGTCGCTTTCAAGCTGTACTGCAGCCATTTGGGAAAACAGTCCTTACTGTACTGAATAATGAAACTTGGCTATCTGCCGTTCAGAGGTCGCAATGACGTAACCGATTGAGAAGCCACCAAGCTCAATAATGTCCTTATCGGACTAAAAGGTGAGACTTGGCTATCTGCCGGTTCAGAGGTCACAATGACGTAACCGATTGAGAAGCCACCAAGCTCGAAGTAGTCCTTGTTGGACTGAAAGGTGAGACTTGGCTATCCGTTGGTTCAGAGGTCGCAATGACGTAACTGATTGAGAAGCCACCAAGCTCGAAGTAGTCCTTGACGGACTAAAAGGTGATACTTGGTTATCTGTCGGTTTAGAGATCGCAATGACGTAACCGGTTGAGAAGCCACAAAGCTCGAGGTAGTCCTTGACGGACTAAAAGGTGAGACTTGGTTACCTGTCGGTTCAGAGGTCGCAATAACGTAACCGATTGAGAAGCCACCAAGCTCGAAGTAGTCCTTATCGGACTGAAAGGTGAGACTTGGCTATCTGTCGGTTCTGAGGTCGCAATGACATAACCGATTGAGATGCCACCAAGCTCGAAGTAGTCCTTGTCGGACTGAAAGGTGAAACTTGGTTATCTGTCGGTTCAGAGGTCGTAATGACGTAACCGATTGAGAAGCCATCAAGCTGAAAGAAGTCCTTGTCGGACTAAAAGGTGAGGCTTGGCTATCTGCCAGTTTAGAGGTCGCAACGATGTAACCGGTTGAGAAGTCACCAAGCTCGAGGTAGTCCTTGACGGACTAAAAGGTGAGACTTGGTTATCTGTCGGTTCAGAGGTCGCAATGACGTAACCAGTTGAGAAGCCACCAAGCTCGAGGTAGTCCTTGACGGACTAAAACGTGAGACTTGGTTATCTGTCGGTTCAGAGGTCGCAATGACGTAACCGATTTAGAAACCACCAAGCTCGAGGTAGTCCTTGTCGGACTGAAAGGTGAGACTTGGCATCTATCGGTTCAGAGGTCGTAATGACATAACCGATTGAGAAACCACCAAGCTCGAAGTAGTCCTTGTCGGACTGAAAGGTGAGACTTGGCTATCTATCAGTTCAGAGGTCGCAATGACGTAACCGGTTGAGAAGCCACCAAGCTCGAGGTAGACCTTAACGGACTAAAAGGTGAGACTTGGTTATCTGTCGGTTCAGAGGTCGCAATGACGTAACCGATTGAGAAACCACCAAGCTCGAGGTAGTCCTTGTCGGACTGAAAGGTGAGACTTAGCTATCTATCGGTTCAGAGGTCACAATGATATAACCGATTGAGAAACCACCAAGCTCGAAGTAGTCCTTATCGGACTGAAAGGTGAGACTTGGCTATCTGTCTGTTCAGAAGTCGCAATGACATAACCAATTGAGAAGCCACCAAGCTCGAAATTTTGATAGGATTTAGAAAAAGGTCTCGTTTTCATTGCGAAAAACGAGGAGATCACTGTCATAGGTTTAATGTTAACATAACAGCGAAATGGATGCCAGAGGTTATACTGTTAAACATAGCATAAAAGAGGTCTCGCTCTCACGGGGAGAAACGAGAAAGTTACTGTCATAGGTTTAATGTTAACGTCAGCGAAATGGATGCCAGAGGTTATACTGTTAAACATAGCATAAAAGGGGTCTTGCTCTCACGGGGAGAAACGAGGAAATCACTGTCATAGGTTTAATGTTAACGTAACAGCGAAATGGATGCCAGAGGTTATACTATTAAACATAGCATAAAAGGGGTCTCGCTCACACGGGAGAAACGAGGAAATCACTGTCATAGGTTTAATGTTAACGTAACAGCAAAATGGATGCCAGAGGTTATACTGTTAAACATAGCATAAAAGGGGTCTCGCTCACACGGGGAGAAATAAGGAAATCACTATCATAGGTTTAATGTTAACGTAACAGCGAAATAGATGCCAGAGGTTATACTATTAAACATAGCATAAAAGGGGTCTCGCTCTCACGGGGAGAAACGAGGAAATCACTGTCATAGGTTTAATGTTAACGTAACAGCAAAATTGATGCCAGAGGTTATACTGTTAAACATAGCATAAAAGGGGTCTCGCTCTCACGGGGAGAAACGAGAAAATCACTGTCATAGATTTAATGTTAACGTAACAGCGAAATGGATGGAAAGATCTTTATATGTGGTCTTACCATTCTATGGACGAGAATTGGTAAGCGATTTTAGACAGGGAATCAAATGGGAACAGGCCCCTTAGGATTTTTAGCAAATCCTCATCTGTCAACGGGTTTGATATGCCTTTACCAACTACCGTTTGAGTCGGGCTAGCCATGTTATTCCCCTCAGCATGATGAGTTGTTGAGGAGTTATGTTGGGCTTAAGGGCCAACATTTTCCTCTATCCTTAACCATTAAAGGTGTTGGATCATTTGGTTAACGTATGTGTAACCTTGATTCTCCTTTAGGACAACCAGTATATGACCAGGTTCCTACTAGTTTATGGTTGTATGATCCCAATTGGAGGAAGAGAGAGAACTCTTTATGTGTACCTTGGATTTGAAGGTTTTGATCAGAGGTGTAATGTTAACTTGATCATGAGAAGGATCCTTAATCAAGGATAATACTTCTTTAAGAACTTGCCATTGATCGGCATCATGAGTAAATCGCCATCTGAAGTCATAAGGCGATATGCTCTGTTTGAATAGACTGTTTCTATTACAAACGGTCCTTCCCATTTAGGATGAAATTTGCCTTTAGTTTTGTGCGTCATGATCATCGGTCGTCTGACGGCTAAAACCAAATCTCCTTTCTGGAAGACTCTTTGTTTGACCTTCTTATTGAAGGCTTTTGAGATTTGAGTTTGATATAACTCGATGTGTTGCTGAGCTTGTAGTCGCTTCTCATCTAGGGCTTCGAGCTCTTGAAGACGCAACCGATCGTTGTCCTCTGATGTATCTTAGTGGTCAGAGCAACTCGTAATGACGGCATCTGGATTTTCAATGGTATGACTGCTTCACATCCGTACACCAGGAAAAAAGGTATATTGTCTGTCAGGGTCCGAACCGTGGTTCGGTAGGCCGAAAGACATTCACCAAGCTTTTCGTCCCAATCTCGCTTATTCGAGGAGACGAACTTCTTGAGTAACTTGATGATTGTTTTGTTGAATGCCTCCGCCAAGCCATTAGCGGCGGGATTATAGGTAGTTGAAGCCACATTCTAACTTCGGTATTTATCGCAGAATCGATAGAATACCTGGCTTATGAATTGGGGATTGTTATCATGGATGATCCGCCTAGGGATACCAACCGATGAATGACATGGTGTTTGATGAAATTAACCACGTTGGAAGTTTTGACTTCAACCCGTGGTATGGCTTCTGCCCACTTTGAAAAGTAATCGGTTATTGCCAGGATAAACGGTGACCTTTTGTTGAAGAGGGGCTGATTGGCCCTACGACATCGATTCCCCATACTTCGAATGGCCATGAAGCAACAGTTGGGTGGAGTAACTCCGGAAGTTGGTGTATGAAGTCCGCATGAATTTGGCATGTTTTACACCTTCGTGCATATTGGATGGCATCGGCTATCATGGTTGGCTAATAATATCCAAGCCTATGCAATCTGTCTTTAAGTTTTGGACCTGGCTGATGAGCTCCGCATATGCCGTCGTGTACTTCTTTAAGCACTTCCTGTACCTCTGAATTAGAAAGGCAACGGAGAAGGATACCATCATATGAATGACGGTATAATGTCTTTAGAGTTGAATCGTAGTAGAAACAGAGAGACCTTTGTCTGATAGATGCCGCTTCTTTAGGATTGTCTGGCAACAGACCATGTAAAGCATAGTCGATAAGAGGAAATCGCCAATCTCTCGGCTCAAGATCTGTCGAGATATTATAAACCTCTCTGGTTCTTAACATATATTTAGAGCAGATAAGGTGTCGAGTCGCCACTGTGAGGTGATACTCGGTGTCGACTGGTAAGGCTAGTGTTGTTGCTAATGCAGCAAGAGTATCCGCTTTAGTATTCTGAGATCGAGATACGTGCACGATGTAGAAACCATCAAACAGATTAGCCAATTCGATGACCATGTGATAATAAGGCACCAAGTCTTCATGACGGACCTCATATTCGCCTTTAACCTGACTGATAATCAGTTTTGAATCGCCGTAAGCTTCGAGGTAGTGTACCCCCATTCTGTGGGCGAGCTGAAGACCAATGAGCAGAGCATTATATTCCGCTACATTGTTGGAGCATGATTCCGTCAGAAAAAATGCTCTAGGAAGGACATGATTCTGTGGAGAGATAAACACAACCCCCACGCCGGCGATGATCCTGCCCTTAAGACCTATTCGTGATGCTCCATCAAAGAACATCTGCCAAACTTTATCCTCTGAAGTTACATTGGACTCGAAGACTTCATCCGGAATATCTTCGTGAAGTTTTGAGTTTTCTGGGACTGGATGAGCAGCCAAGAACTCCGCAAGGGCCTGGCCTTTAACCGCCTTTTGAGGGATAAAGATCATATCATATTGAGATAAAAGAAGAGCCCATTTAGCCAATCTTGAATTCAGTGATCCTGGCTTCGTCATAAGAAGACGCAAAGGATTCACTCTGGAGATGACATGTATAGTTTGGCCAACCAAATAATGTCGTGTCTTCTGAACAGTAAAGACAAGAGCTAAGCACTCCTTCTCGATAGGATTATAGTGAGATTCCACCCCTTCAGAGTCCTGCTCAGATAATAAATGGCCTGTTCGTAACCATTGTCGTCTTTTTGAGCAAGCAGGGCATCAAGAGAATGGTCCATCGCTTTCACATAAAGGAAGAATGGTTTCCCTGATGTGGGTACTACCAAGACTGGGGGTTTTGTGAGATATGTCTTAATATCCTCATAAGCTTCCTGACAAGCTTGATCCCATACAAAGGAAGCACCCTTTTTCATGAGTCGGGTGAACGGTTGACAACGGCCTGAGAGATTTGCGATGAATCTTCTGATATAAGCCAGTCTACCTTGCAAGCCTCTAAACTCTTTAAGATTTCTCGGTGGATGCATGCTCTGAATGGCTTTGACCTTGTCTGGGTCAAGATGAATTCCTTTTGATGTAACAATAAACCCAAGGAACTTGCCACTGGAAACTCCCAAGAAGGATTTTGTCGGATTCATTTTCAGTTGATGAGCCCGCATTATGTCGAACATCGTTCTCAAGTCACGAAGATGGTCGTTCTTATTGCGGCTTTTGACAACAATGTCGTCGACATAGCATTCTACCGTTTTTCGGAGATGATCGCGGAAGATTGTACTCATTGCCTGCTGATAGGTTGCTCCGGCGTTCTTCAGTCTGAAGGGCATCACAGTGTAGCAGTATACCCTAATGGTGTTTGGAACGAAGTATGCTTCTCGTCGTCGGGGTACATTTTGATCTGATTGTACCCTAAAAAGCCGTCCATAAAAGACATTCTTTCGAATTCATAGGTGCTGTCAATCATGACATCAGTGATGGGCAGTGGGAATTCGTCTTTAGGACAATCTGTATTGAGATCACGGTAGTCGATGCAGATCCGTATTTTCCCATTCTTCTTGAGGACAGGAACGATATTAGCAACCCAATCTGGATGCTGTTCTTCCCGTATAAAGCCACATGAAATGAGCTTATGAACTTCAGCTTCAATAGCCTCCATAATGTTCGGGCGAAACCGACGTTGTTGCTGCTTGACTGGCTTGACGTCGGGTCTGATATTTAGATGATGCACGGCGACTTATGGATCAAGTCTGGGCATGTCTTTGTAGTTCCATGCGAAGACGTCTATATACTCCTTTACGAGTATTATTAATTCTTCTTTTTCCATAAGTGATAAGCTTTCACTTATAAAGATGGGCATGGGGTGATCTTGACTACCCAAGTTGACCTACATCACCTTGTCTTCAGTAGGTGGGTCGCGTAGTTCGAATCGCTTTTCTCATTGGAGATCTAATTGCTGAGCCCATGGTTCCTCATCAGTAGCTTTCGCAGGCTCCAATTGACTACTTGAAGTCATATTAACAGTGAGATTCTCGAACATCATCCCCACACTGACATCTGAGTCCCACTTGGAGGAAGAGGCAGAATGTGATGGAATTGGTTCGTCATCCTTGAATTGAACCGTTGTTGACGGTGTGGGCGTAACGTATCCCAACCCCCTGCGTATATTATCATAGTAACTTGCAGGTTTCTCTTTTGGCACAAAGTTACGTAGCGAACTACGCCTTCCTTTTCCGAAATTCAGGCCCTTTGCATGCTTTAGGTTGTACCCTATTTTTTTCATCATATGGCGTGCTGGTCGCGCGTAATGGAAAAACTGCGGGGTATCTGAGTCTGAACTTAAATCTGTGGCTGTGGACCCTCGTGGTTAGGCTCTACCGAAAATTATCGGTGACTGACCTTCTTTAGATGGAGGGATCACTAAAACGGCCCCTTCTACAGATTCCATGGGTGTACTGGACGCGCTTGGTTTATGTAAAGGGATGTGCAGAGAGCTATCCGTGATGGATTCAAACAACCCAATACTCGCAGGATAATCAAAAGAAATATTATCATTAATTACCCATTCAGTCTCATCTTCTAGAGTGTTACATTGGGGATTATTAAGACATGTTATGATTGGTTCACAAATCAGAATGGCCGGCATGTCTGCTTCTGAATCTGCCTCATTGCCACTATCATCATCGTCCGGCAATGGTTGTTTCGATGTTTCACCAGTTTCTTGATACAGGAGAGCGTCAGTGAAGTAAATTTTTACCTCTTTGAATGGTTGCTTCTCAGCGAAGACAGTTTCGTACTGTCGCATTATCTTCAACATATTTGAAGCACTGGTGCAGAGTGGAGAGAACGATCCAGTTGGCGTGGATCCACGGTCGTCCTAGTAGCAAGTTCTATGACGTGTCAGCGTCAATGACATAGCACGTCACCTCAGACTTCAGGCCCCCGATTCGGTAACGGAGTCAAATTTTCCCAAGTAGATGACTACTCCCGACATTGAAACCGTATATTGTAGTAGTGGTTGCGGATAACCTGTATAGTGGTATACCGAGGAAGTAGAGGAGCCTTTTGGGGATGATGCTGAGTGCAGACCCCGGATCAACCTGTACCATTTCAATGCATGTTGAACCGATGTATCCGGTGTAGTACAGAGGTCGATCGTGCTTGTTGTCTTTGAGAAGCATATCTTCCGCTTGAAGGTAATAGCGGGCACCTTTGATTGTACCTGATGGCATTCAGGGCATGGAGACTGAGCATCTGTCTTTAGGGATCTCTGGCATATATGTCAGGAATGATTCTGAATCAGCCAGCACATCTCTGAGCGCTTCTCTTGTCTCTTTTGAGAGACGAAGGAGCTCGTGTATTGTAATACGAGCCGGGATATTGGCCAGCTGGGCCAATATGTCAAAACTAAAGGACGTGCCAAGCCCTTGGCCTGAAGGCTTCTTCAGGTCATGGTCAAACCGGACTTCCTTAGGCTTCTCCTTTCCCTTGGTTGGAACCGAAGCAGGTGTTGGTACTTGTACTGACGTCGTTTGCTGTTGTGTCCCATCAGTAGCTCTCGCTTTAAGTATAATTTTCCGGATCGAGTACCCATCGGCTGAGGTACATCAGCCTGCGTCGCGCAAGCGTGCTTTTTTCTTCAGAATCACTGAGAGAAGCTGATGTGAAATTGTCATCGTCTGGCAGGATGGAGATGACATTGCAAAATTTGCCCTTCAACTTGGACTTCTTTGAATCTCATT
This sequence comes from Agave tequilana, assembly GCA_038442645.1. Classification (NCBI taxonomy): domain Eukaryota; kingdom Viridiplantae; phylum Streptophyta; class Magnoliopsida; order Asparagales; family Asparagaceae; genus Agave; species Agave tequilana. The sequence goes on from JAVJIF010027852.1 coordinate 80,259, forward strand.
GTTCGTCTTGGATAAGGTTTGGGTGTATCCACATGACTTCTCTGTCTCCAGTGTCAAGGGAACAAGACCCCTATTATCCTAAGTTTTAGCCATAGGATGTTTGACTTCTAGCCGTGGCGCAGGGACTGGATAAGCCCCGTCAGGAACTGTGACCTTTGGGGTTTTGCCAAACTCAAGGGTCACTATATTTGCAGTGACTTTCTTTTGCTCTGACTTCAGTGTCAGGACTCCGGCGTCGATCAAAGCTTGAATTCTGTCCTTGAGGACAAAGCACTTGTCGGTAGGATGGTGGATCATCCTGTGGAAGAGACAGTATTTGGGATCATTCGTGTGTCCTATTTCATTGGGACGTCGAGCATCCGGCAGCTTCAATTTATTCCCTTTGTGGAGTAAATGGAATATTGTGGCTACCTGATCGTCTTTGAAGGAGTATAATTTTGGAGGAAACTTGGACTCCTGATTATTGAAGCCGCCCTTTTTTGCCTTCGACTGCACATCCCCTGACAATTCTACGGACATAGTCTCCTTCCCTTTGGCTTGAGAAGACTACGTCATTCGCTACGTCCTTTATTATTCATACTCCATTTGCCTTTAGGGGTGGATGGTTTGAACTTTTTAGCCGACTTTTCGGCTATCTCGGCTTGCTCGACCAGTTCTTTCTAGGTATGGGCTTTGACAGCCCCCATGCGAACCTCTACTTGGTCTAAGAAGTTGTGCCTGCACGTCTGTAAGAGCATGGGTAATGGCATCCTTGCTGGGCACATCGAAGATAAGTTTCTAAACCGCTCAATATAGTCACGGACAGATTCGCCCTTCTTCTGCACAGTGGAGAGGAGCATGTCCATGGTTACCTCAGTATCGTCCTCATAGAAACGAGAAAGGAATCGGGTTTCCAGGTCGATCCAGGAATTGACAGAGCCCGGAGGGAGACTTCAGAACCAGTCAAATGCTACCCCCTTTAAGGTGCCAATGAACAGCCTAGCCATGATGGCATCATTGTCTATAACATTACCGGTCTGAGACCGGAAATAGTAGATGTGCTGGTTTGGCGAGCTTTTATCATCGTACGTATGTAACGTTGGCAGTTTAAACTTTGGTGGGTATGGCACTGAATCCCATTCTAGCAGGTAAAGACGGACTGTCTCTACTTTCTTTAATTCATCCCTCTGAGTTAGGGATGCGATTTGAGCTTGGATGCCTTTAAGGACTTCAGCGTCTAAAGAAGAACTCTCCTTGGACTTCTCCGTCTTTGGTTGGTGATTAGTCTCTAATTTTGCATAATTTGTATCACATCTTCACATTAATTTCATATTAAATTCTGCTAATAATGCTTTGCTTGCTTGATTCTAAGTCCATGGTGTCCAAATGAAGAAGAAGACCCTAAATCACCATTTAATTGGTGATTAAAGGACTATTAAGATAGCCATTGACCTAGGAGGCTGATTTCGTCAAAACCAGGGGCTACAAAACCAAAACTGGGCTCAGGAACTGACAGGGACAGACAAGACTGCGCGCGGCTCGAAGCGCCGCGCGCGCGACCACTTGATGGCCGTGGAAACGCGGCTTTGGCCGCGTTCCCACGGCCATACGACCGCCTACGCGCGTCGCTTCGGGCCAGGGTTTGTCCCCTGCCTCCCCTCTTCCCTGGTGGCTATAAATACCCCCATAGGGCTTTTGAGAAGGAAATATACAGAGTTTTAGGGTAGTTTTCATTTCCATGTTGTAGTTTAGTTTAGGTTAGGTTAGTTCTTTTTCTCCTTCTTTGTATTTTCCATTTTGTAGATCTTGTAATAGGGAGAGAGAGTGGTTCATGCTTGGAATGCAAGAGTGCTTGTAATAGAAGGTGACAATCTATGAAAGTGCTCTCTTTACCTCATTATGTTTTCTTCTCTCTAATCTCTTTTACATGTGTAGCTAGTCTTTTCTCTCATGGTAACTAACTACTAACCACCAACTTGCTAACTTCTTTTATGATAATCCAATGAATCTAATAGCCTCGTTTTGGCCTTGCTCTTGCAAGAGCCATTGATGGCTCATGATGATGGATCTAACACTCTAACTTCCTAACCACTAACAAGCTAACATTACTTTATTTCATGCTTGCTCTTATCGGGTTTTGATGATTTAAGTGTAGCTTGCACTTATTTTGAGTTGGGTTGTGATGAGTTACATATGGGTCATGCTTTGAATCGCTCTTGAACCAAAGACTAGTGATGGCCAATGATACATGTGAGGCAACTATCACTAAGAGGTTAGCATGTTGGTGGAGTCATTAGTAGTTAGTGCCATGAGTTTTCTTTCTTTTTCACTTTATTTTAAAAATACAACAAAAATCACAAACATATTCTTTTCTATGTTTCCCACTTCTTTGTGTTTCACCGTACTTCTCTTTTCATTCTTTTCTTTCTTTTCTTTTCATTCTTTAAAACTTTGAAGAACTTTTTAACAAATACGTGAATCAACCGGTAAAGCTTCTATCGCCTCCCGTCCTTGTGGATTCGACTCGTTTTAGCCTCTATGCTATAACGGAAGTATCGAGGAAGCCAAAGCACACACACTTTAAATCTTTATTTCAAAACATATACTTTTTGTGTGCGGTTTTCTCACGATCAAATTTTGGCGCCGTTGCCGGAGAGTGGGAACGGTTTGATTTCATGTTCTTGTTAACCTTTCTTCTTTGTTTTGGTGTGCAGGTTAAAGTTTTAGCATTGCAGAAGTCCACACTTGCTCAAGTGTGGTCGGGTAATTCTTGTATATTCTTATTTTCTGCTGCAAATTTTTTATATCACCTGTACACTATAAATAATTTTAAGAACTAAAATACAGAAATTGGATGCTTTAAAACGGTTTAGACATTTGCATCTAGGCACGTGTTAATTTTTATTCCAATATACTGTATTTTGTTCTTATGTTGTTGTGATATTGATAGGAGGTGTACATATTGCGTAGCATATAGTTAGGACAAACACTTCAGTGATTTACTCACTTTTTTGTGTTCATCTTATCTATATTGCACACTTGCACAAATTAAACTTAAGGGCAAAACCCAATACAACATAAGGTGGGGAAGTTATTACCCTCCCTTAGCCCAAAAATCACCTCCCCACTCACACAACCCAAGCCTTAATAAAAATTGCTAGACGTTGGCCCCTAGGGACATCTCGGACTCATTTAGGAAATTGACCTAAGGGGAAAGTTGTTAGAAGTTGACTCTTGCTAAATCGGTGTCTAAGGTTGGGGATTGAGAGGCGAAACCTCGAAGAACAGTGGTTTGGCATAATTAGGCCCGTTGCTCCGGCACGGATACCTCCCACTGATCTTGCCCCTACCTGGCCGATTAACTTGTGGTCCGCTTCCGACAATATAGCCCCCGTGGACAGTCTAACCAGTTAGGAGTCGTCTAGGTCTAAGTCAACCCTAGCATAGGCTTGTTTTCTTTTTCTTTTTCTTTGTTTGTTTGCTTGTTTGTTTGTTTTTCTTTTTGTATACTGTGATATGGATTTTAACAATAACAATTCTTTCAACCATAATATGAATCCATATTTCACTCTGACCTCATTTGATTCGGATAACTCTAACTCGGTTATGTACAATATGAACCAATCATATATGCCGAGTTGGGATTATCCAACTCAATATGACCCTTATCCTCAACCATATGACCATAATTTTCAAAAAAATTTCAACTCTTTATAGAGTTCATGGGGATTCACCTACCCCGAGTCAAATTTTCAACCATCTTGTCCACAAATTTCACAATATTTGTTTCCCAATTTTGATTCATATACTCCTTTTCCTGAACCACCAATTGAAGAAAAATCATCATTGGAAAGGAGTATGGAAGAGTTCCTACAACAAATACAAAATTTGCTCAATTCACAATCCTTCTCATATCAAACTCCACCTACTCCTTTTCTAGAGCATCCAATTGATGAAGAATCTAAACTAGAAAAGCGTTTGGAAGTCTTTTGTGAAAGAATGCAAAATATGTTGGACTCATCCTTTCAACCAAATTTTCAAGAGTCATACTCATCTTTTCCAGTCTCACCAATTCAAACGAACAACCATCAACACTGGACTTGAGTATGGAACCCTTGCGTGAGTCAGATCAAAATCCGATGGACTCACAAATTCACCATAATTTCCAAAATCAACTTCCATACTCATTTTTTTACGAACCAATTACAAAGAGTATGGAAGACATGATTCCGAATCCAAATTCTGTTGCAAGGCCTGTTAGTAGATTAGACGCACTTATGAGTGAATTGATCAATGAGAGCGAGGAAAGTCTTTCTTGTCAACCTTTGACCGATCCTTATATCCTAACTTTACTAATTGGACCCATGAATCATGTCATTTTGGAAATCCAGATTCAATTTCAGACCATACATTTGAACTTGACCATACTCCAAGTTATGAAAATCGCCTGGACCTTCTGGCAAGTTATCCCCTATCTGAAATTGAAATCGAACCTGAATGTGATCCTGAAGTTCACGTTGGGAACTCTATTTCACTTTTTGATTCAATAATGACTCCGGTATCTTTACCAGATTTTTTCTCTATTCCGGAGTCAACATTGAATCCTGTACCAGTACACCGTGAAATAGAATCACCAATCTCTAATGACCACACTTTATTGTTGGGGACAGTGTTGTGAACATCAATTCTTTGGTTTGGACCCTGTTTTTGAACCAATTTCGACTCTCATTGTTGACTCTCGACTTGATCTGAGTCAACTTCTCGAGTCGGTATCGGTTTTTATTCCTGACCCCTCTGAGTCCAAATCCATCATTTTCAAAAATCACACTTCATTGTTGGACAAGACTATTGACAAAAATGACTCAGTAATTATTTTGAAAATTGGAAATTAAATGGGGATACTTTTTTAAATAAGATCATTCATTCAATCAACATTTTACTGGGTCGTATGAGAAAGGTCTCTGGTGGGTTACTGCATGATCCACGCTATTTTGATTGGATAGCAACGCTTAGCCCAATCAGACCACCACCGGAGCCACCCCCTTGAGGTAATCTCCTTCCCTCTCCATTTGTTTCATGTATTTACACATTCACAATGCATTGAGGACAATGCGTGAGATAAGTGTGGGGGAGGGTTGACTAACATAGTTAGTTTTATATTTTCTTTCTTTTACACTTCTTTTACTTAAAAAAAAATCTTTTATAAAAACTCTTTTCTTTTTTTTTACAAAACTTTTGAAACAAGAGAAATAGTTTTTGATTTCTTTTTAAGAAAATTAAGATTATCTTAGGAATTAGGAAGACCTAAAATTATGAAATTTTAAACCAAGTCAAAATAATAAATCTTGTCTAAATTATAGGATAAGAAAGTAAGATTGAAAAGATAATTTGATCTTGAATTTTTTGCCTTAGATTTATGCACTCCACACTTACACAATTTTTGGGATTGAAACAAGGACTGAAAATACCATAAAAAATATATATTAAAAAAAATTATGATAATAAAAATCACTTATTGAAGTTGGGTAATTATGCCTCAGGAAGCATGATTATTCATACCTAAAATGGTGAACAAAAAAATAAATAACCCCCTTGAGTTTTGTGGCCTTGTTTACTCGAGTCTTTAAGTCCGAGGGATGTTTTCTCATCCGGTGCCCTAAGACCATCTGGTTTGGGAGTCACCGGCTAAAGGCTCACTACCCGGGTAATAAGAAAGCCTAAGAAAACTAAAGAAAGAAATATATATATATAAATAAAAAATATATATATATATTAAATAAATGGCATGAAAGTTAGAGTCGATATCCCAAAAATCATCAAAGTCCACAAATGCATATTTTCTAAGAATTTTATGAAAGATCAAAGAGTCAATTCAATTTTAAATTTTATATTTAATTTATAACAAGATTTTTTGCATTTTGACTTAGTCTAAGAAAGAACAATTTCTGGTTAACCTATGACCTTAGATCACTTATATTTTCACAAAAATATTTTAACACTTTTCTCTATTTCAAAATGTGTTTTCAAAATACTAACATTTGATTTCTTTATGGATTTTGTGGGTGTAATCCGCTGAAAACCCTCAGGAGACAAAACTCCTCCTCTAGGGGAAACTTAGAGGTTTAACGGCTTGTTGCACATGCTCAGTGCAATCACGTCACCTGCGAAAGTGGTGTAATAATTTCTTAGTTTTTTTTGTTTGCTCGGGACGAGCAAAAGATAAGTGTGGGGTGTGATTAATCTCTAATTTTGCATAATTTGTATCACATCTTCACATGAATTTCATATTAAATTCTGCTAATAAAGCTTTGCTTGCTTGATTCTAGGTCCATGGTGTCCAAATGAAGAAGAAGACCCTAAATCACCATTTAATTGGTGATTAAAGGCCTATTAAGATAGCCATTGACCTAGGAGGCTGATTTCGTCAAAACCAAGGGCTACAAAACCAAAATCGGACTCAGGAACTGACAGGGGACAGACAAGACTGCGCGCGGCTCGAAGCGCCGCGCGCGACCACTTGATGACCGCGAAAACGCGGCTTTAGCCGCGTTCCATGGCCATACGGCGCGCGCCGCGCGCGCTGCTTCGGGCCCGGTTTGTCCCCTGGCCCCTCCTCTTCCCTGGTGGCTATAAATACCCCCCTGGGGCTTTTGAGAAGGAAATATACACAGTTTTAGGGTAGTTTTCATTTCCATGTTGTAGTTTAGTTTAGGTTAGGTTAGTTCTTCTTCTCCCTCTTTGTATTTTCCATTTTGTAGATCTTGTAATAGGGAGAGAGAGTGGTTCATGCTTGGAATGCAAGATGCTTGTAATAGAAGGTGACAATCTATGAAAGGTGCTCTCTTTACCTCTCTATATTTTCTTTTCTCTAATCTCTTTTACATGTGTAGCTAGTCTTTTCTCTCATGGTAACTAACTACTAACCACCAACTTGCTAACTTCTTTTATGATAATCCACATGAATCTAATAGCCTCGTTTTGGCCTTGCTCTTGCAAGAGCCATTGATGGCTCATGATGATGGATCTAACACTCTAACTTCCTAACCACTAACAAGCTAACATTACTTTATTTCATGCTTGCTCTTATCGGGTTTTGATGATTTAAGTGTAGCTTGCACTTGTTTGTTGAGTTGGGTTGTGATGAGTTACATATGGGTCATGCTTTGAATCGCTCTTGAACCAAGGACTAGTGATGGCCAATGATACATGTGAGGCAACTAACACTAAGAGGTTAGAATGTTGGTGGAGTCATTAGTAGTTAGTGCCATGAGTTTTCTTTCTTTTCACTTTGTTTTAAAAATACAACAAAAATCACAAACATATTCTTTTCTATGTTTCCCACTTCTTTGTGTTTCACCGTACTTCTCTTTTCATTCTTTTCTTTCTTTTCTTTTCATTCTTTAAAACTTTGAAGAACTTTTTAACAAATACGTGAATCAACCGATAAAGCTTCTATCGCCTCCCGTCCTTGTGGATTCGACTCGTTTTAGCCTCTATGCTATAACGGAAGTATCGAGGAAGCAAAAACACACACACTTTAAATCTTCATTTCAACATATATACTTTTTGTGCGCGGTTTTTCCCACGATCAGCTGGTCATTGCTAAGATGTTCTTCCTCATCATGATTACTCCCGGTATCATTATTATTCCAATTATTGAGGAGTTGAGCGAGCATCTGTTGAATGTTGTCCAAAGCTTCTTATTGGGTCTTGGAAGTTTGCTCCTAAGCTTTCAAACGTCTACGAAGGTCGTCATTACCATTGTCAACCATATTGACTGATACTCTGTCCGTTCGCACTGAGCTGACGGTCGCCGAAGAGGCATACCCACTATCTTCATCTTCTTCACCAGACCATTGGACTGATCCTCCCTTTAGTTCCGGCGAGGCTACTGCCGTTGAGGAAGAAGGATGTTCATAACTATAGGGTATCACAACCTAGATCTGATGTTTCAGAAGACACCTTCTTCATGCACCAAGACTTCGTCTAAGCCTAGGCTATAATCTGGATCTGGGGAACTGTAGGGAATGTCGTCGGATGCTTGTCCGCCCCTGCGCAGCTCTCGTCCTTTTTCGGTCATGTTGACGGATGCAGAAGATAGGTCTCGCGAGACGCTCCTTTTATGATTTTTCACCGGGGCTTGTACTGACAGCCGATCAAAAACTGATCTCGGCCTGGAGAAGTGGCGAGGATTGGTCCTAGTCGGTAATGGACTGAGTGGAGTGTCACTAGCTGACAACCCACTTGTTGACAACAGGATGAAGAAGTTTGAAAAGATTCCGACTTGCGTGTTTTTGTCAAGAATTCCCGCAAGTTAGACCCGTTTGGGCCTAAACGATCCAGCGCAGAGGCTCTTTTGAATCGTGCATAGGACGATATCCTGCTCCTTTTGTCACCGCAGAGGGGATTAGCACTGAATAGTGCTTCAGCTCTAGCTTCGCGGCTAAGAATCTTGGGAATGTCCTTGGATGTTGAAGCTGCATAAGTAACGCTGTCAACACTTAGGGATAATCCCTTAGCTTATCTATCGCTTGTCTTTCGTAAATGTCAACAAGTTTAGACATTGTTCGGACCAATCAGCCTATCTTTCACTTGTCTTTTGTAAATGTCAACAAGTTTAGACATTGTTCAGGCCGGTAAGAATCTTGTCTTTTTAAAAGTATCAACAGTGGTGGTGCTTGATTAAAGTGTACCGTGTAGCCTAGGGCTAACAGGTCGTATCCACGGAGAGGAATACGATGCAACCTTTTTGGTATTTTGTTCAAAAACAAGTTGAGTTTTCTGCTTTTAAAAGAAAGAAAGAAAAAAATATGATTTGTTTGAAAAAGGAAATAAAGAAAATTTGAAAGAAGATGAATTAAGGTTTAAGAAAAATGATAAAAACTCGAACAAAGAGAATAAGTTTTTTAGAAGGAGAAGGAATCTGGGCTACTAATCTACCGCACCACTATGTACTTACTTCTCGAAAGGTTCGTGCCTCAATTGGATCATTGACAAAATTTAGCCTTGAGCTATAGAAGTATTCAAGTAAAACAAATAAGATAGATTTTAGAAAATTAAACTTTTTTAAACATCGTTCTTAAATTAAATGTTAAACCATCAAGATAATCATGTATGGGATAAAAGTAAGTTTAAAAATTATTTTCTAAATGAGAGTTAAAAACCAATACCCATCTTCATGTACCTTTAAGAACACTCATAGAATGCAAGGCTCGAACTAGGCATGCAATGATTCAATTGGGTTTTTATCACAAAAATCGATCAAGAAGTAGAGGAGCAGAGAAGAAAGACTAGTGAGCCCATAAAACAAAATTTAGCTACTTATGAAATAATGAAAGCAATCACAGAAATTTAAGCACAACATACTGATGAAATTGAGATGATGAAAATCAAGTCGAATCTTTCTTGATGTCAATTCAATTGCAGATTACAACACTCCTCTCTCTCTCTCTCTCTCTCTGTCTGTGTGTCTGCGTCTGTGTGTGTGTGTGTGTGTGTGTGTGTGTGTGTGTGTGTTAGACTAAGCTAGAACAGAAGAAAGAAAATAACAATGAAAATTACACTTGATTCAATTAACTAACAAGATTATCCTAACCTTAAAAATAAAAGCCTAAACTAGTTCTCTTCTCCCTTTCTTCTGCTCTACTCTGGTGTTGAATTTATAGAAGGAGAGAAGTGGGAAAATTGTATGAGAAAGAAGAGAGAAATCTCTGGCAGAGATCTGCTATGAAAACACGACAAAAATCCCATTTTCCGGGCCAGTTCATGGTTGTTGGTTCAGCGCGTCATGCGCGAGAACCCCTGTTGTCTCCGTTTTCTTCAGATATAATTGCTTCTAGGATCGCTAGATTTAAGTATATCTCCATTGATTGCTTGGACTGAAAAATCTTATCTTTAAAAATTTGGTAAATTGGGATATATTGACTTTTTCTTCTCTTTCTCCATTAATTACAACATGCATATCATTAGACAATAAAAAAATAAATAGCAAAGATTAAATAAAAATAAAAATAAATATGAAAATATGACATAAAATATGCAATATATGTGAATAATCACTTATTGACTCCTATCTGTTCTTAAGAATAGGGTTCAAACTTCTTAGCCGATTTCTCAGTTATTTTATTGTTCAACAAGCTCTTTCCACGTGTAAAGCCTTAATGGCTCCTTTATGAACTTTCACCTTGTCGAGAAGGTTGTGCCTACATGTCTGAAGCAACAAGGAAAATGACATTCCCTACAGGGTACAAAAGAGAAAGATTGTGGAACCTCTCTATGTGGTCCCTAACAGACTCTCCTCCCTTCTGGACTATCGAGAAAATTTTGTCCATGGTCACCTCAGTATCATCCTCATAGAATCGGGAGAGGAACCTGGTTTTCAAGTAAACCCAAGAGTTAATAGAGCCGTTAGGAAGGCTTCTGAACCAGTCAAAGGCTACCCCCTTGAAGGTGCCAATGAATAATCTGGCCATGATAGCATCATTATCAACTACATTATTGGTTTGAACCTGAAGTAATAGATATGCTAGTTTGGTGAGCTCTTGTCATCATACGAATGCAACATAAAGTGGTTTGAACTTTGGGGTTATGTAACTGAATCCATTCCAGAGGGTAAGGACGGTCATCTCCACCTTTTTCACCTCATCCCGTTGAGGTAGGGATGCTATCTGAGTTGGGATGCCTTTGATAATCTCGACATCAATTGAGAAAGAGGAAAACTCCTTTGTATTCTTATTCTGACGTCCTGTTTTTTTCTTCTCGCTCATTGTTGTCGAATTCTCCTTGTTATTCCCATCTATCGTGAGCTAAGACAATATGTGTTGGATATTGTCTAGGGCTTCTTACTGAGCCCCGAAAGCCTGGAGAGAGATCATCATTATTATTATTATCGGTCATGTTGACTGATATGAGCCCTATTTATAGAGAGCTGATGGTGACGAAAAAAGTGTAGCACTAGCTTCCTCTTCATCATCGGACTATTGGAAGAGGTGTTTCAATAGTTTGGTGATATAGCCCCCGTGATGAAGAGGGTTGCTCATATTTGAGAGGTATTGCTGCCCTAAAGCGAGTACCTAGGCACCCTCTTGTTCGATCAGGACTTGACCTAAATCGGGGCTATAGTCAGAGTCTGGAGAACTGAAAGGAGTATTAATCCCCCATCTCTTTCCCCCCATCCATAGTAGATCCTTCCTCTGCCTATCATATTTACAGAGGCAGCTGCAAGGTCCAACACTTTTGTTGCTTTCTTCTTCTGAGACTTGGGTCTCTTTCAAAGATTGAGTTGATAGTCAGTTAAAAACTGATTGTTGGTTTTGAGGAGATGTTGTTGGGGAATGACCCCAAACAACAATTGACAGAATACACTGCCAGTTCGCATCCTGTTTGTCTGCACTGGGTTAATGAAATGTGTACTGGTTCTTCAGAGCGGAGCTTCCGCTTGTTGCTCAAATAGTCCATCAAGTCCGTGTTAACTGGACCTAATCGATCCAACTCTAAGACTCGAGGAACTAGAGAATAATCTTCTTAGGTTGTGAAGCCTTTGTCTTAGCCTTAGAGGCTTTTCTTTTGACCATATAAAGTTAAAATAGCTTCGCCATGTGTATTAGCCTCACTAGGCGAAGCAGTTTTAGCACTGCCAAGCAGCACTTTGCTGGCAGAAGTTTTAGCTTCGCCAAACGCACAGAGTGCTTAGCTTCGCATTTATGAAATCTACTTTAGCGCTGCCAGATGGCGCAAGCAAAGTAGCACACATGGTGCTTTTGCCTTAGCTGGACAAGCGGGCTTTTGTCTTAGTTCTACTGAGAGCAACTCCAACCAGCTTAGCCTTGCGGCCAAAAGCTGTTGGAATAGCTTCGCTAGAACCTAAGAGAAGAGACTCTCTTTTAGCGTCGCGTGAGGCAAAGTTGGCCCATTTATGGCCAAACTAGCCTTGATAAAAGCTGTCGTAAGCTCGCATAGAGCCTTCTCATCTCCGAATGGCTGATATAGGCTCGCATGGAGCGTTGTTGACAAGCTCACATAGAGCTGATTTAGCTTCACTGGAGGTTGTTTTGAGCTCTTATGGAGTTTGTTCAACCGCGCATGAGATGTAGCAGGCTCACATGGAGCTTTGCTAGTCTTATCTGAGACTTACTTCCAAGAATCAGCCAAAGGAGCTTTAGCTATGGAAATTTCCTATGCTTACGCACGCTTAGAGGGCTCGTTTTGCCCGTGAGGGAAGTTGCTCAAATTTCTCTTGGTCAAATTGTATGACCAACATCTCGGCAGTAGATTCCAGGGTCTGAATATCACATTGCGACACCACTTTCTCATAAGTGGAGAAAGTCATCCACTAGCGGAGTCGCCATCTTTTTTTTCATTTATTTGAATTGAGGAAAACATACAAAAAATTATAAAAGATTGCAAGTAATAAAACAATATTACAATAATTATCTACGGGAAAATTCTGGGGAAGTGTACCAGTAGGAGTCTGATCAGGTGTGATGACTTTGTCCTTTGACGCTGCGAGCAGTGAGTTTTGAAGGCTTCTGCTAGGAATTCCTTCTCACCTAAAACCAGAGATTTCTTAAGAATGGAAGATTAGGGTGATAGAACCCTAAAATCATCCTTAACGGATGAGAGAAAGCATTCTCTGAGTTCTTGAAAGTTAGAGAGTAATTCACTTGAGGTAATCTCTTATCCTCTATGTGTCCACCCTTTTGTGCTTAGCCCACTAATGGGCTATTTATAGGCCTCATAGGGGGAAATCACTTTAGAAATCAGCAAAGGCAGAAAACAGTCTTAATAGCATCGCCGACAAGGCTAAAACAGGCTCTGCACGAGACTAAAAAGCTTCGTGCGAAACTACATAAGCTCTACGTGAGCCTATGACGGCCGTTCTGGCTTATTAGAGGGTAAGACCCTCTTAAATGTCTCCTCTTAAAGGGAAGATAATGAGCATAACCACCCACTTAAAGTGGGCATTACTCCACTAAAATCGTGAGATGTGAGTCCACTAATCCCGCTCAGGGATTGAAACGGTCAAAAGTGACTTGGAGTTAGCCTGTTGCGAGGCTAAAGCTCCAAGCAGAGCTAGCCTACTGCGAGGCTATTGCTCCATACGAAACTAGCCCACTGCAGGGCTATTGCTCAAGCGGAACATGAGCTAGCCCACTGTAGGGACAAAAGCTCCAAGCGGAAGCTAGCCCACTGCGGGGCTAAAGCTCCAATACTTCTAAGCGAAGCTAGTCGTTTGGTTTAATTTAACCAGTTTGGCTGAGTTTAAACTGTCTGTTCAATTATCTGCGACCTATATTTGAATGTCGACAAGTTAGACATTATACAAACTTGTTGGAGAGCTATCTGAGATTTTGTCTGTGGAAGTGTCAACAGTTATCATCTCATAATCGGTGTTTAGAGCGTTAAGTGTTTTTTTTTAATAAAAATCGGGGTGTTACAAACATCTCCCTTATAATTTTGATGATTGCTCCTAGATTGTTGATGAGAGATTGAGAGATTTTAGCGGATCCAAACTGGCCAAGGTTTTAGAAACTAAACCTTTGAGTTTCATCCCTCCAAGTTCCAACCGAACTACTCGTTTGATTGGAAACTTAGGAAAAAGAATGCATTTGATTCCAATCCAACTGCAGTAGGAAGTGTAGTGCAATTTCTGGAGCTTTTTCGAACGAACACCTTCTGCAAAGTCCTCAATGCGCCAAATCATTCGAGCTACAGCTTTGAGTTTGAGAATTGAGGACCGTGGGTTGAAACAGACTAGTACGAACACAAACAGGATCAAATTACCCATTTTAGACTATTAGTGTCTTCGGGGTGCAAGAATATTACATGTACATCCATAGTCCTCGCCAAAACAATTTTAATTAAGATAGAAAGAGATAATCACAATTTTTTCTTTTGGGTATGATTTCATTTCTGAAAACCTGTAACTTTCATTTGGTAGGAGGAATGGGGAGGCTCCTAATTCTTTGACTGGGAGCTTGAGATCACGTGGAAGCAGGTGAAGGGGACCTAGTCCATGGTTCAAAGTCGCAGTCACAGTCGCCAACTTGGTGGATGCTGAGACAGATCGGTCGCGGTGTCTCGAATCAGTCTCTGGCGACACGCACAAAATGCTACATCAAAAGCTCAAAAAATTTGAAAAAATCGCGACAAATTTTAAAAAAAATGTAAACATCAATTTTCATGTATGACATGTCCAAAACGAGTTTATTTTGAGGGGTATCGGGAAATATGATGATTTGGGGGGTAAATATAAGAAATAAAGTAATTTGGGGGGTACATATAAAAAATCTAAATATAAAAGAAAATTGAGGGGTAAATAACTAAATATGGAAGATATGAGGGGTAAATGTTAAAAAGATTTGAGGGTTGAATATAAGAAAGAGATCGGGTGAGAGAGGGGGGGCAGAGAAATAGAGAGAGGTCAGAGGGGGAGAGAGATTAAAAGAGGGGGAGAAGAGAGAGCGGGACAGAGAGAGACATGAGAGAGATCAGAGCGACAACCGAGCCGACTCGGAGCCGACTCAGCCACGACTCGACCGATTCAACCCATCGTATTGTGTCTCGGCCGAGTTGAAACCGAGTTGGCCCCGAGTCGGTCAAAAGTCGGGGACAAGGCCGTCTCGCGTATCGGTATCGTCGTAGCGCCCGCCGAGTTGGAGACGAGTTAGCCGAGTTGTCTGCGACTCGGCAAATACTTCGAACCCTGATGTGGTCAGCTGCCTGCATGTGTTAGGAGGAGAGAATAAACTACAGTAAGCATGTATGATGTTTGAAGTACACAAAAAAATGGTGTACCAATTATAGGAAAAGAATACAATTGTGCGAAAGTTCTCTAATTCTTCCGCCAATGAAACGAATTGACTCAAACCTGGACTCGAAATAGTCCAACTTCTTTTTACCTCTGAGTTAGGTCTCAATTGTTCACTTTACCGTACAATATTAGTACACTTACACAAGCCTCTATGTGTTTAGCTTTCCTAAGCATCTCTAATGTCGATCTCCCATGGATTTCTGGATATTTACCAGCCATAAAAGTGACTTTTTTTTTTTTGATTAGCAGATGGCGAGGATACTAATCTGCAATATTACCCGCTCGAAGTCCCCACTGGGAGTCGGAACACACGGAACCTCCACCCTGAGGGGTGATGCCACTGCACCAAAGGCGCCTGGCGATAAGTTCTATAGTGAAAAACAACCGTAAATCGCGAGAGCTCCCTATGGGCTTAAAGACTGGGCCATAAGATGCCCACGAGGGGTTTTGTTAGAATGGGCCCATGGCCTCAAGCTCTGGCTTTGAGCCCGCCATCTTCTAATATGCTTTCCTTTGTCAAAGTTCCTTAAATAAAATTTTGGAGTCTGATAATTGACCCCGAATCTTCTCACAAATGATAGCAAGAGTCTGATATTTTGCTGACGCTTGCATAAATATAGCCAATTGATGATGGTCTGTCCAAATAAGCTACTGTTTGCATGCAAGATTTGCAGACCACAAATGTTGAATAGTATTGATATTATTAGTGGCCCATAATTAATGTCTCAATTATTATACCAACACTGCCCTCCTCTGATTTGATTTAGGAATTTACTCTAGCCTTACACGTTCCCCCCACTTATTCTCTAAGGATTAAGGAATGTTAGGGAGTCACATCTTGTTGGTGTTGTAAGGGGGTTTGTGTATCTAAGGTGTGCTATAATATTGATCATTTAGGTTATGATGGGGTTAGGAGAGCATAATTATGTTGGACGTCACTATTAGTTAAAGGGTCATAAACAATGTTCTTGGTCTTTTGAGGAGACATGGTGGGCAATTGGATGCAAATAGATAAAAACACTCCAATGTTATCCAGTGGCAGGCTTTCTTTTTCTCAATTTTTGTAAAATTTTTATTTTGTCATTGAATTGATCTTAGCGACATCATTGCGTTTTATCGGGATCCTGACAAGAATAGAGATGATGTTGATATAGATCTAATGCCAAGTATAACTAACAACTGAATTAGCCACTGAAGTTGGTTCAATGATAAAAAAAAAAATGAGATTCAATTTGAAAGGTCTCTAAATCAAGATATTATCTTGTATTGCAACAGGAAATAAATAAAAACTTCTAAAAAAATTAAAAGAAATAATAATGATAATAAATATTATAATAACATAAATTTTCAAATAATATTATTATTAATAATAAGAGCACATAAATTGAGAAGGAAATGGGATAGAATAATAGGGGTGAGATAGTTTACAAGGCGTGAACGGGACGGGTTTGGCCCGGCCCAGTCCCGAACTCGCTCGTTCAAGCCTCCCA
>JAVJIF010027853.1:0-49699 GCA_038442645.1 Agave tequilana
AAATTTATTGGATTTGTGCAACAACCAACACCGAAACAGATCAATCAACCAGCGTGAAGCTCAAAAACCAAGAAAAGATGAAAAAATCAAATTCAGGAAACCAATAGGACTATAGAGTATAAGCCACTAAACTCATTACCTCCTACCAAATCAATATTCTCGCAATGTACATTTGAACTGTGCCATAGAATTAGGAAACCTAGTAAGATATACAGATTATCTAAAAGACGAGAAAGAAAGAAAAAGAGAGAGGAGAACATAAAGATATAAAACTTCACATTTACTCAACAATACATTACAAACCTTCAATCTAGTAATAGAGAGGCCCCTGTGTACTAATGTGTGATCCTTCTATATGTAATTAACAGGTTGGATGAAGTTTACAGTAAATCCATGTAACTATCTGAGGTATCACCATAAAATATAGTATTTACAGAGAGAGAACCACTTTGGGGACTAGGATCCTGATATTTTTAATTTTCTGTTTATATAATAATACTAAAATCTGACAAGATCATATATCAAGCCCAACTCCTAAGAACTGTACAACCAAACTTGGGAAAAAGTCAGCGTTGCATGTACTAAAATCAACAGAAACACATAATGATGAAAGGCCCTTTAGCCCTGCCCCCCCCGTAACAGCCGCCAGTAGAAATTCCATCAAACAATAAAATACAGGGGTTCTCCTATAGAGGTAGATCTGTGCATTAATAATCATTATACTTATAGGCAAGCAAAATATTATCTCAATATAGAGAATACAACAAAAGAATATAACATAGGCAAGCAAAATATTATCTCAATATAGAGAATACAACAAAAGAATATACATACTTTAGCTGTTTCCTGTTGACCCAAATTGTGAATAGGACAGCAGTCCACATTGCAGCATTGTTTACCTAAATTCCCTCTGATCCTGTAGCCCTCATGCTCTGATCTTCCATGAAAAAGCAAACCCTATAAACAAAGCATGGCTGCTACAAAGAATTTGAGCATGATAAGAAGAGTCACAAAAACGAGAGAATAACCAATCAAGACAACATGCATACATCTGAGTCTGTCTATTGATGCTCTAGAATCCATGAAACTCTGGATCATGTGGCCACGCTGAGAAGCAAAGTCCATCCATGATGGCTTTAAACTGTAATAAAAAAAAAATTAACTTCAACAGGTCCATGTCGTAGAGGTTCCTAATACAAGAAACAGAAATACATATACATTGCTTCCAGATGTCTGAGGTTTTTTCTCTTTGGTAGTTGTTTTTGTTGACATCTTGATTGTATCATCTAAAAGAAAATTGAAGCGTTCAATTTTATAGCCAGCTTCACATGGAATATAGAATAACATGCACAGGTTAAAACGATCATACCGAGAGTCAAGTCCATTTTCTTCTTGGTTGACACAAATTGTTCCATCCATAGTTTCTTAGCTGCAATCTGGGGGAAAACTTTAACATATTAGGAAAACTGAATAAAAGTAATGGATGATATGCGGCAGAGGAAAAATATCAACTGAAACAAGGCACAGCGATAAGCCATTAGACATTAATAAAACAGATCATCCATATTTCTCAAAGAAAGAAACTCAAAGGGAGAGGAAACAGAAGTATAAAGCTTCATATTAGCTATTCCATATCAGTATTCCCATACAAATTTACAGTCTTCTAGTGCCAGAGTGCCAAGTGATACTAATCGTGATCCTTTTTTATGTAATTAACAGGTCAGTTGAAATTTATAGTGAATCCATGTAACTAATTTGAGGTAAGTCACTATAAATAACATCTACACACACACACAAACACACACACACACACACAGAGAGAGAGAGAGCCATTTCAAAATGTTATAGATATAAGCATAAAACTACACCATATGGCAACTAGAATCCTAATATTTTATTAAGTATCTATCACATATAACAGTACTAAAATCGGACAAGATCATGTATCAATCATAAGATTCATAACTCCTAAGAACTGCATAGTGAATCTCATGGTGCATGTAATAAAATCAACAGAAAACCCCCTAGTTCTTGAAAGCCCTTTCTCCCCCAAACAAGAGTCTGCTCCCAAGTAAGAGCATCGAAAAAATTCCATCAAACAGTAAAATACATAGAGATATATATGCGTCAATAATCATATACTGACTAGGTATACAAATATTATCGCAATATAAAAAATACATCAGAAGGATCTAACAAATCCTGGCTTGTTCCAATTGACCGCCATATTGCAAATAGGCATGACATCAACCCTCCTTGCAACATTAGTTTCAATGGAAACTAATTTCCACGCAGATCTGATCTTTTCTATTCAAGTAAACCCTATATAATAAAGCATGGTTATTACAACGGTTTGATCAAAATTAGAAGAATCCCAAAAACAAGAGAATACAGATCAAGACAAGAACTGCACGCATCTATCTCACCTGTCTAATTGATCTCTGGAATCCATGACGCGCTGGGCCTTTTTTTCTACTGAGATCAATGGGATGGCTTCTAAATTCTAATCTGCCATAAAAAAAAACGGTAACTTCAACAGCTCTCTGTCGTTGAGGTCTCCAGTACAAAAAACCCAAAAATATCATATAAACTGCTTACCAGATGTCTGGAGCTGTCTTCGCTTTAGTAGTCATTTTCGTTGACATCTTGATTATATGATCTCAAAAGAGAATTGATGCATTCAATTGTACAGCCAGATTCATTAAGAAAAGCAGAATAACATAAAGCACTGGTTATAACGATCATACCATGAGTCCGTGTCAATTCTTCTCTGTTACAGACATTGCTGCATCTATTAGTGGCTTAGCTTCCATCCAAAGAGAGAACATATAACATATTAGGGCAGTAACAGGTGAAGGGTGGCCAACGAGAAAAAAAAACTAAAAGACTTCCCAGCAATTAGCCATCAAACATTAAGGAAACCAAAAGCCTTCTAGATGAGGAAATATATGGCTTTCCTATCTGAACAAGAAATGAAGATTTGTTACTGTATGCATTAACAATGACATTGAAATATATAAGGGATTCAAGAAGCACCAATCAGACATACAACTTTATTTATTTAAGACAAGAAATAAACTCAGAAGGGGAGGCAAGGAAGCATGAAGGTAAGGAGGTCTTATTTGCTAGTACAATGAACTTAAGTAACTAAATTGCGCAAAGAAGGCCAAATTTTTTGTCATGTTTATAAAGTTAGGAAAATCCAACGAGATCGCATATCAATCAAAAAAACAATATGGTCAATCTTCAAATTTTTGTTAACAAAAACTGGACAACGCAAAGAACTAAGACATTTAAAAAGTGAACGGTATATGTAACAAAATCAACAGATACCCTAATTCTTGAAAGCCTTTCTCCCCCCAAAACAGGAACATGTATAACAAATAATATCATACGTACCTGAAAACTATTGATCAATCCTACTACACTGACAATGCGGTTAAAAACATACTAAAATACGAGATATTTTCCAGCAATTTTCAACGAGAAATACTTACATGCAGCGTTTCTACAGTTTTGTGCAAAAAAATCCTTACAAAAGAAAACAAGTGCACTACATTAGCAATGCGGTCAAAATCATACTTAAAGATGATATCTTTTTTAGCAATTTTCACGAGAAAACACACTACATGCAGCGTTTCTGGAGTTAATGCTGATCCGACGCTGGCTCGATAGCTCTCTCGAAAATGAAAACTAAACAATGACAGTACACAGGAGGAATTTTTTTTGTGGGTGGCTCAAGTGAGTCACCTCTTTTTGTTGTTTTTTATTTATAGAAAAAGGAAAAACTGATTCCCAAAAAATCTCCCGCACTCCACATGAACGTGGGCACTCCTCCACGTTTCACTCACGTTCACTGTGAGTGCCCATGTTCACAGTGAACGTGGGTTCAGTTATTCAAAAAAAACTGAAATTATTAACAATCTCCCCCTAATTTTTGCTTTTGATCTGCTGCATCTTCATGACGCCGATCTTTTCGCGGAGCTCCTCGAACCTATGTTTTCCCAGTGGCTTTGTCAGAACATCAGCCAGTTGTTCCGCTGTGCCCGTGTGTGCCAGCTCGATGTCCCCACGTTCCAGGCATTCTCGAGTGAAATGGAATTTCACGTCGATGTGCTTACTGCGGTCATTAACACTGGATTTTTTCGCCAATGCAATGGCCGCTTGGTTGTCAACCTTGATGATTGGTGCCGCGACACGAATTCCTGTGATCTCCTCCAGAACGCGTCTGAGCCAGACCGCCTGGCAAGCTGCCGCCGCAGCTGCCATGTACTCGGCCTCACACGACGACTGCGCCACCACCCGTTGCTTCTGTGACAGCCATGACACAGGGTTCCCACCAAGGAAAAAGATCACGCCCGTCGTGCTCTTGCGATCGTCGATGTCGCCGCCCATGTCACTGTCACTGTATCCTTCCAGCACGAGCTCGCCAGTGTCGCGCCTGTACTGAATCCCGTACTCTATTGTTGCCGCCACATGTCGCAGCAAGTGTTTTAGCGCCGCCATGTGCTCTTGCCTTGGTTCCTCCATGAACCGACTCAAGTATCCAACACTGAACGACAGTTCGGGCCTCGTATGGAGCAAGTACCGCAAGCTGCCGATTAGGCTGCGATACTGAGTTGGATCGACCGGCGACGTCGTGCTCTTCTTGGACAGCTTCAGGCGCGTCTCCATGGGCGTCGCGCACCCGTTGCAGCTCCCCATGCCGGCCTTCTCTAGTAGCTTCACGGCGTATGCGCTCTGGCATAGCTGAATCCCCCAGCGGCCTTGCTTCACCTCAATTCCGAGGTAGTACGACAGCACCCCTAGATCACTCATGCGGAACGCCGTCTTCATCTCGGTCTTGAACACTTCAATCTCCGGCGCAGACTCCCCCACGATCAGCAAATCGTCGACGTAGACGCCAACAACAAGCCTGGAGCCTCCTCTGACTCGAGTATACAGGCCATGCTCCGATTTGCACCGCGAAAACCAAGTTCAGTCAGACTGGTGTCAAGCTTCGCGTTCCAAGCCCGTGGCGCCTGTCGCAGCCCATACAGCGCCTTGTTCAGCTTCAACACCATGTGCTCCTTGCCTTCAGCACTGAAACCCGGCGGCTGGGTCACATAGACTTCCTCGGCGAGTTCCCCGTTCAAGAACGCGGACTTCACGTCCATGTGATGCACCAACCACCCATTGTGTGCAGCCACCGCCAGGACCAGCCGCACAGACTCCATTCTTGCGACCGGCGCGAATACTTCCTCAAAGTCGATGCCCTGCCGTTGCACATACCCCTTTGCAACTAGCCGCGCCTTGTGCTTGACGATGTCGCCCGCGCTCGTCACGCTTCAGCTTGAACACCCACTTCAAGCCGATGGCGCGTGACCCTTCGGGAGCTCGACCAGGGTCCAGGTCTTGTTCTGTTCGATCGATACCATCTCCTCGAGCATCGCCACGCGCCACTCCTTTCCTGCTTGGCCGCTTCTACCGTGACTGGTTCGTCGCCGATCACCATCATGAGCACCTCTTCAGGAACCTCCTGCAGCTCGCGCTCTGCCAGCCCCCGGCGGCGTCCCTGGGCCGATGATGTCGTGCATAGCCCGGAGCCGCAAGGGCGAGCATCATCATGGTCGGCATCGAGCGGTGGCGTTGCCAATGGTGACGTCCTCATCCCAGTAGCCGGTGGCGTGTGGGGCTCTGACCCGCACGAGGACAGTGCCGTGCGTGGTATGTTTGACGGCGAGCGCGGGGCAGACACCGCCGAAGGCGTGCCAGGCACAGTCGCCCCACCGTCTTGGCGCATCGTACCCCCAATAGAGATGAACTCGATGTGAAATGGATCCTCGCCTCCGTTCGCCGCGGAAACGGCTTCCTGGCCCCAGTCCCAGGGCCGATCTTCTTCGAACACCGCATCACGGGACACCGTGACACGGCGCGTCGCTGGATTGCAGAATCGCCAGGCTTGGAACCCGGCTCATACCCCACGAACACCATGGGCGTACTCCTGTCCTCCAGCTTGGCAAGCCGCTTGCTACCTTGCTTGACATGCGCGACACAGCCAAAAGTGCGTAAAAAATGAACGCAGGTTTGGTTCCATGCCATACCTCAAACGGAGTTTTGCCGTCCACGCTCTGGGTTGCTGAACGGTTCAGGATGAACACCGCCGTGGATGCTGCCTCCCCCCAGAACCAGCCCGGCATAGACATGGCCTTCATCATGCTGCGCGCCATGCCCATGACCGTCTGATTGCGTCGCTCCACCACCACCCCGTTTTGCTGTGGAGTGTACGGGGCAGTGAGGTGGCGCTGAATCCCCTCATTGGCGCAGTGGTCGGCGAAGGCTCCCGCAGTGAACTCGCCACCGCGGCGTCGGTACGCAAGGTACTGAGTCTTCTTCCAGCTTCCGCCTCAGCCCGCGCCTGGAATTTCTTGAACGCCGTCGCGGCCTCGCCCTTGGACTCCAGCAGGACGAGCCACATGTACCGGTCAGATCGTCGACGAGGAGGAAGAAGTACTTGTTGCCGCTCGGAGTGGCCGGCGTCACTGGCCCGCACAAATCCCCATGCACGAGCTCCAGTTTATGCTGCGCTCGGTACGCCGCCTCGCTCGGGAACGCCAGCCTGCGCTGCTTGCCTGCCAAGCAGCTGTCGCACACTTCGTCAACGTGTTCAATTGAGGGCAGGCCACGTACCATATCTTCCTGTGCGAGTCGGCGGAGTCCCTGAAGTTCAGATGTCCGTACGCGCGTGCATCGCCACGCCGCGCTGGACCCTTGCGCGCCGCCAGGCACACCGGCTTGCCGATGTCGAGTGTCGGCATGTACAGGCGATCCTCCGTGCGCCGCACCTTTGCCAGCAGCCTCCCCTGCGGGTCCCAGATCCTGAGGATGCCGCCCGTGCAGCGCGATCCTGTAGCCGTCCTCGTCCAGTTGCCCGATGCTGACGATATTCGCTGTTAGACGCGGAATGTGGTACACCCCGGCAGCGCCTTGTGACCGCCGTCCTTGAGCTTGAAGAGCACCTTGCCGCGCCCCTCAATTCTCGCCACCGATCCGTCGCCGAAACGGACCGAGCCGTGAATGCGCGTGTCGAGGTCGGCGAACGCCGCGCGCGCTCCCCCCCTGTCATGTGGTTGGTGGCGCCCGTGTCGAGGATCCAGCGTGTGCAGCCGTGCTCCCCCTTCTCTCCGAGTTGCACTAACAGCTTGCTCTCGTCGAGGTGGACGGTCGATGACGACGCCGCCTTCACCGCGGGCATCTCCTGGAGTGCCTCGTCATCGGAAAGGGTGGCCCTTGCCACCATCAGGGTGGTCTCCACCTCCTCCTCCCCTGCGACGAATGTGTCTGTTCATCTCTCTTCTTCTTCCTACACTCGCGCGCCCAGTGGCCCTTCTTGCCGCAGTAGCGACACTCGTCGCCAGCCACGCCTTGGCCGTCGCGACTGGTGTTGCCGCGCGCCGCGCCTGCCCCTGTCTCGACCGCGACCGCGCCCGCGGCCACGACCTTTCCTTCCGCTTGACGACGCCTCCTTCGAGCGTTCCGGCCCCCATTGCCGTCATCTTGAGACGCGAAGACAGTCGGGCCACCAGCTCGTCCTCCGTCAGGTTCAATTTCGCCAGTGCGTCGCCGTCGCCGCTGCTTCCGCCGCCGAGCCTCTCTTCCGTGGCTTTAAGGCGGCCAATCAATTCGTCGACCGTCACCTCGCTCAAGTCGAGCAAGGTTTCGATGGAGGCGGCGATCTGCTCGAACTTGGGCGGTACTGCATGCAAAAACTTACGAACGATTTCCTCCTCGGTGTAGCCATTGCCGAGCGTCGCGAGTTGTGTCGAGAGTCGGCAGATACGCACGCCGAATTCGTCACCGTTTCCACCCCTTCCCCGTCGCGGAACTTGAGCGCGTCAAATTCCCGCCGGAGCGTGCTCGCTCGCGCCTTGCGAACGCGATCGGCGCCGACGTTGCGCAGCTGCAACGAGTCCCACGCGATCTTCGCTGACGCCTTGCTTGCGATGGTCCCCATCAACTCCGGTGGCACTGCCTTGGTGATCACCTCGAGCGCCATGCGATCTTCGGTGTAATCGTCAGTGCCGACGCTCACAGCAAGCCACAGGCCCCGCGCCTGCAACATAACGCGTATGAGTGCCGCCCAATCATGGTAATTGGACTTGGTGAGCATCGGGAACGCCCCGCTGCTGCTGATCTCCTTTGTACCCGGTGTATGACGAGTCCCCCTAACCCTCCACCGCCGGAGCCGCTTGCGTGCCCGCCGTCGCCTCCCATAGGCGTGTCGTCGTCCAGACGGGATCGACGGAGGTGGCGAGGAAGATGAACCACGACGGCGAGGCATTAGTCGCTCTGATACCAATTGATCCGACGCTGGCTCGGATAGCTCTCTCGAAAATGAAAACTAAACAATGACAGTACACAGGAGGAATTTTTTTTGTGGGTGGCTCAAGTGAGTCACCTCTTTTTGTTGTTTTTTATTTATAGAAAAAAGGAAAAACTGATTCCCAAAAAATCTCCCGCACTCCACATGAACGTGGGCACTCCTCCACGTTTCACTCACGTTCACTGTGAGTGCCCATGTTCACAGTGAACGTGGGTTCAGTTATTCAAAAAAAAACTGAAATTATTAACAAATGCCAGATATCATTAAAAAATACAAATAAAAAAACAAATCATCAAGAAACTAGGGTTTTGAAACCAACCCTTTTCGGGGTAAAAGGGATTATTAGATTATAGAACTCACCGTACCCTAGAAGGAGCTCAAGCACCAGATCCTCGAGAACAAATGTTTCGAGCAGAAATTAGGGCCGATCCTCGAGAAACTAGGGTTTTCGAACCGAAATTAGCATCTGAAATCGGATCTTCTTCCCTCCTTTAGATAGAAATTAGGGTTTTAGTGAGAAGGTTAGGGTTTAGGGGTCCGGCATGGCGAGTTAGCGAGAGAATGAGGTAAGGGAGGGGGAGCATCAAACGGAGAGGAGACGGGAATGAGTTAAAATGCTGAACATTCGCTTTTCGGGCATATATATATAGAGGCCGATGGCAACCATCGTTTGACCTTGCTTAATAATTAAGAAGTTATTACTAATAGAGTCGATGACAACGGTCATTTGACCTTGCTTATAATTAAGAAGTTATCACTAATAGAGGTCGATGACAACGGTCATTTGACCTTGCTTAATAATTAAGCAGTTATTATTAATAATAATAAATAATAATTTAACATTACGATCATGCGTTTCCAGAACTCAATCAGAATCCCATTTTTTTTTTTTCTGAAATCAGATTTAGCATCCGGACTTTTATGATGAACTAAATATACTTTGGTAGGCTTTGGCCCACTTACAAGCATACAGTTATTCCTCTTCTTTTTCTCTTTTTTTTTCTTTTTTTAATTAAAGCCTGAAGGTTAAAGTACAAATAAAAAACTTAAATAACTCTTACTCTTGTATAATTTGTAAAAATGAGCGCCGATAACTAATGAAATTGATATTGTTTCTCTTCTCTAGTAATAGAAACTAGATTTCTTAAGTGCAATACTTAATGAAATTGCAAAAAAAATAAAATAACCACGACATCCAATAAAATTAATTATTTTTTCTCTTCTCTAGTAATAGAAACTAGATTTCTTGGGTGCAATGAATAGAAAAAAATAAATAAATAACACACGACATCTAATAAAATTTAAGATTTTTTTCTCTTCTCTAGTAATAAAAACTAGATTTCTTGGGTGAAATAACTAATAAAATTAAAAAAAATACTTCTAAAAGAAAAAATATTATTTCTAAATGACTTCTTAAATCGGCAAGGTTCGAAGCTTGAGGGATTGGCAAGGTGATGAACCCTTGAGAAACTAAATTTAGATTTGAAACTAAATAGGGAGAATAAATGGATGCTGATGCAGAAGAGAAGTGAAAGAAGCATGTGAAAATTACTTTTTTTCATTTTTGTTTTTCTCATGTGTATTTTTTCTTTATTCGTCATTTGTAACTTTAATATAATTAATATATATATATATATTGAAAATCCATTGAAATAAATTTGCATTTATTACTCTTTTTCTAATAACCTTTTGATATATTTTTAGTAATAAATCATTTTTCTCTAACTTTTTTATAATTTAACTCTACTTCAGTAATATTTTTGGTGAAAAATAAGTAAATTTGAAATTTAGTAAATTGACAACTACACATTCCGTATAATTTTCAAAAGTTAAAATCTAAATTTGATATTAGATTTTAGATTTTTGACATATATAATTGATCAATTGCATGAGTTATGAAGACTGAAACTAAAAAAACTATTTATATAGCCAAACCATTCAATGTGCGTTTTGAGGTTACAAAAATTTCTTAAGTTTTTTGGAAACATGAAAATACACAAAATATAAATGAACTCGTGTCATAATTTTATCTTAACTTCCTTAACATTATTCGTGTATTTAGATTTATTGTGTACAACACCTCTCTCTTTACTTTCTCAGTCAACATCTATTAGTCGACTGGTAAGAAATACTAGCCGACTTGTCTCACATTACCTAGTTTATGTTAGTTTCTGACAAAAAACAGTAGTCGACTATGACTGGTCCATGCATTAGTCGACTAGGCTGGGTCCAAACACAAATACACCTCTTCTGATCTTCTCACTAGTCAACTACTCTGAAGATTAGTCGGCTGGTCTGTGCATCAATGCACACAATCACTAAACAACATACATATACTCATATACACGCATCACTCCAACCAACTCCCATCACATGCACATATATATATGTATATATACAAATATACTCTCATCCAAACATTAAATCTCATATCGAATCATATACATATACATTTATATGTATATCCACAATTAGAACATGAATTAAATGGGAAATAAAAGTTAAATATTTTCAGGTGTTACATTCACCCCACCAAATTAAGATTTCATTCCCGAAGTTCCACTTATGTCTATGTTTAGTAATCAATAACACAAAACTGATACATCGAGCGAAAAAATCCAAACAAGGAAGCCATCATGTATATACCATATGTTTTGTGTTATCAATGACTAAATACAGACAAATTGTATTTATATTTAAACTGTCTAAAAAATCACTGAAACAAGTCATTAGAGAATAGAGTCTATACTCAGACGTGAGGCTAATCATAGCCATTTACGTAATGCCAAGGAGCAGAGCATGAAGCCTGCGCCTCAACATCAGTATAGTACCAAGATGCGAGGGTCGAAGCCCGCGTCCCAGCTGCACTGTAGTAACCAAGACGCAACTCGAAACCCGTGTCCTTACATCAATACAGTAACAAGACGCGAGGGTCGAAGCCCGCGTCTCGATATCACTACAGTCTCAAGTCGCAGAGCCTGAAGCCCGCGATTTGGCATACTGTAGTCTCAAGACGCAGAGCCTGAAGCCCACGTCTGGCAGAGTTTGAAACCCGTGTCTAGCAAGGTTCGGAGTCAGTATCTGAAACGTGAGGCTCGAAGCCCGCGTTCCGACTATAGAGAAGCTCTATGTCACGGCTATAACTGTCCTCATTACTGGGTCAATTACTGCCCACGTAATGAGGAGAGTTAACCCACATTATGGGGTTTTTAGGGGACAATTTTACCCCTGAAACCCCTATAAATAGTTCAGTCTGCTACTGAAGATGGATCGGAAATTTTTTGTCGCAAGTCTTGGAAAAACCAGAATCTCTAGCTGAGAAATACAAAAGAGTTAAACTCTTCTAACAACTTGCTGAGTACAAGTTTATTCTTGTCTCAACTCTCTTTGAGATTTTATTGGACATGAGCTGTGTTACTCCATCCATAGTCTGAAGAGAAGATTCCCGAAGACTGTGACGTTCACCCGGTCAACGAAAAATAAGATTCATTTTCCATCGCCACATCAGGAACCCAGCATTTAACAAAGAGAAGATTTGAGCTTGAACATCTTTTATGTCTTATAATCGGGATTGTTTGAGATTGTTGTAATCTTTCATTAATTCAAGGAAATTTTATTACGATCTTCTAAATTTTTCCCGGATCAAACAAGAGATGGTGACTCCGCTGGGGACTACTTTCTCTACTGACGAGCAAGTTGTGACGCAAGGTGACGTCACCTGCATGGAAAGAATGGTCGAATCGCTTGTCGTGGAAGTTGACCAGACAAAGTACGAAGAGTTCCTCTCTTCCGGCTCCAAAAGCCCAAGGCACGGCAGTACCGTAAGGTCTCTTCGGAGATCCGCTCCCGAATCTCTTCGGAGGCTTCTCCAAACATTGTCTGTGCAGAGAGCATCATAGCTGGACGTACCACGCGTAACGCCCGCGTCAACGTCTCTCATGAGACCCGTGAGGCCAGCGTTGTTGATGGTCAAACCGGCAACACCCGCCCTCTTCCTCAGCTCTTGGTTACCAGAGATTCTCAACAAACCCGTACGGCGTAACAGGAACGCTGAACGTCGATAGAGACGACGCGCACGTCAATTACAGATGCAAGAAGCTGGAACAACTATCTGTCTAACAGATACAAAATGCGAGGTTCAAATTCGGGTCTCTTCCGAGTTACGTCAGACACGCGAAGTCCGCGAATGGAGGCCAAAACGCGAAGCCCAAAAGGCTTGCGTTTCTTAGACTTCACCTCTCAAACGCAACGTTCAGCAGCGCAAGGTCCGTTCCTCTTCTCAGATACACGAGACCCATGTCTCTACAACAGAACACAGGACTCAGAAGGTCCGCGTTTCCCAAATGTCGCTAGCCAAATGCCACAATCACAATGCGAGGTCCGCGTCTCTTCTCAGTAGAGGCACGAGACCCGCGTTTCAAAGCCAAAATGCAGGAGCCGCGTCTGTTCTACGGAACGTGAGCTTAGCGTTTCTCAACCCTGCGTTTTAAAATTGAAGCACAAGGATGACTCTCAGAAGCTGAAAAGCCCTTGAAAACCCGAGGCTAATCTCTTTGATCCCCCTCCGACAGATCTAAGAGATTACTTGACAAAGAAGAGGAGTGCTAATTAGATCACTCCATCTTGTAGCTGTGAATGGCTCATAACGATAATGCTCTCTGAATGTCGCTGCAGCTCTCCTGTAAGCAAGCAGTCGGTATTCAGACGATTAACCTCAACCTCCCTATCAGCCAAAAGGCGTCGTTCCCACAGAAAGAGGACATTCTCTGACACGGAGTATCCCGAAGTCACTGCAAACATGGCAAGCCCAAGCATTACGCGCAAAGGATCTCGGAGATGTTGCTCAACTCTGGTGACAAGCGGAAAGGAGAACGAGTAGAGGATGGTGATGGCGATGGGTGCCATGGAGGAGGTCGGGCACGAGGGGTGAAGAAGGAGCTCGGCCAGAGGAGCTGCGGAATGGAGGGCAGTGGCATCGCGTGATGGAGGTAGGCATGGCTGCTGACTCGGGCCCTGGTGGACATGGGTGGGGCTCAGTTGGTTGGATGTCACGACGGCGTTTCTCAAACTGTTGGTGATATACGATAGCAAGGGGATGGCTTGTGCACGCAGAGGAGGAAGAGGGGTGGAGCTCGGTGCTCGAAGCAGCGTGGTGGAGCACAGAGGAGAGGGTTCGGACTTGGATTTATAGAGACAGGGGAGAGGATTATAAGAGAGAGAGAAGGAGAGAGTACGGGTGAGAGAGAGAGAGGGAGAGAGGGGAACGCGA
Source organism: Agave tequilana (assembly GCA_038442645.1). NCBI lineage: Eukaryota > Viridiplantae > Streptophyta > Magnoliopsida > Asparagales > Asparagaceae > Agave > Agave tequilana. The sequence goes on from JAVJIF010027853.1 coordinate 13,632, forward strand.
GTGAGAGAGTGGGGGAACGTGAAGAGAGGGAAACGCAGGTGGAGGAGACGTGGTTAGAAGTTGCAGCATCATGGGGGATGTGGGAAGAAAATGGGGGATGAAGAAGGAAGTTTATAGGTTAAATAAAATGTGTGTCTCTTACCAACCACGAGCCAATTAGGCCGTGTGGTGTGGGCGTGAGGTAGTGGGGGAGAGAACATGGGTTCGAATCTGAGAACAAGGCCATCAAAGAAATTTGGTTTTAATTTAAAAAAAAAGAAAAAACCCTGACCAAGCCGAGAGCCGGGGCCTGGCCGAGCAGGCCAGGCCAAGACCTGGCCTGGTCTGGCCAAGCCAGCCAGACCTGGCCTGGCCAGGTCAGGTCCGCCAGGCCAGCGGGTCTGGCCAACAGACCCGAGTTCGGGTCTGTAAAACAGACCCGACCGGCCCCATTTAAAAAAAAAGGGAAAAGAAAAAGAAAAAGAGAAAAGAAAGAAAGGAAAAAAGAAAAAGGAAATAAATAAATAAAAATATGTAGAAAATTACTGTAACATTTTGCTATAGTAAACTCAGACCCAAACCCATTACCGTAGCAAACAAACCAGTTAAGTTTTTCATTTATTTTTATTGATTTTTAGGTTTATTTTAATTCAGAAATTTCAAAAGAATCACAGAAAATCGCTAACTAAATTTGAAACTCTGTAAAATTATTTTGATGTAATATTACTTAGAATAACATGAAATCAAATATTTTTGTAATTACTATTCAATGATAATTTATTTAAAAATGACCAATAAATTTCTAAATTGCACCAAAAAAATATGAAATTCATAATTCAGTAATATGTAAATATTATACATTAATTTATTAGTCCATGCATGTGTTTTATCATAAAAAATATATTTTTAAATAGTTGCTATAAATTCAGAAATTGAATTATTTGAAAATATTAACCATCCAAAATTATAATAAATAGTAAAAAAAATACATTATCACTTAACTTATCACTGAATAAATAACATGTCAAGTCTCTAATTAATTCATGTAATATTTAGGCCGCAAATTTTACCCAGAACCGGTTGCAGTTACGGGAATTCAGACTCCAACGACATCAGGCAATTGTACATGATTCTCTTCTCATTGACTTTCGTATTGATCTTAATTCTGCCTCTTAATTATAAATCAAGGTTATCATATCGCATGATCGTCAACACTATCCTGTGATCATAATTACATATCAGCTTTTCTCTTCCGATTATATGACAAACTATTCTATTCTTGATGTTATTACTGATACTCTCTCGTGATCATGTTTCATTACCTTACATATCATGTTTCCATCTCGTTCCTTTACATGCATGCATCCAACTTAAATTGACATTATTACTTGTATGTGATATATTCTGGTACGAGTATCTATAATGATTAATGGATAAAGACTATATATCAACTGATATCGTAATACTGATATTACTGAAATTAATCGAGGACATCAACTTTTATAGTTTGAGAAATTTGTAACCCTCGGTTCCTAATATACATATGTCAATACTAGTGTCTGGTGATGATTTAATTATCCGGATAGTCAGATTGAAGTCATTTCAGCTCAAAATATCATTTTCTATTTTTTTGAATTTTTCGAGATTTTTGGATTTTTTTGGAAATTATTGGAGAAGAATCTCAATTTCGGAGTCGATCAGTGCCACGACTGACTCCGGGATTTTTATTAATAATAGGAAATGAATTTTGGAAATTTGACTTCACAACAATGTTCAAGGATGACTTCTTTTATTTTTGAGAATTTTTCTGAATTAATAGAGTTTAATCCAATAAAATAATGCATAAATTTTTATTCAAAAAGAAAAGAATGAAATTAAAATTAAAAAAAAAAAAACAAAAAAAAACCGCATGTGTTGCAGGTTTCGAACCCAAGCCCATGCTGTAAAGAATTGAATGCTCTAACCACAATGCCACATTTTTCCTTACCTTTTATTCTTTCAAACAAGATAACAAAAAACACAAACTTTATTAATAATAGTTTCTTATCAGATTCGAACCATGGCCACCGCCCCCACACCGTAACATGCAGACCGCTTAGCCACATTGGCGTGTGGTCTTAAATCCCAAGCCTATTTATTTAAACCATGGTTTAACTCCCCCATCTTCTCCAACTTCCCCTACTCTCTCTTAACTTCTCCTACACTTTCTCCCCCTCATTCCCACTCACACAAACTGAACCCACTACTCCTCTCACGTAGCCTAACTCTCAGGGGGCTTAGGGGTGTGTGGTGCCTATAAAAGGGACATCTCATCATCTCAAGTCACTTGCAAAACTTCGATCTCTCTTTCTTTCTTCCACTACAATATCTCTTCCTCTTTTAAATTTGGCGAGATTCTGAAGTGCTGGACGAGAATAAGAAGATTCAGACTGAAGGGAAGCGTTCCAGATATTTTATTTTGCATTTTTGTAGAATTTAGTTCGTTGTGGCATTTCACCGAACACGTAGTATGCGTTACATGTTAGCTTTAATTTCACCTTGTAAAACACATGATAAACAATAAAATTTTGTAGAACACCTAGGATATGATTCCTAATTATCATGATTTTTAATTTATTTTTAAAAATTTATTTTAATCAAAATAAAAAAAAGAAAAACCTGAACTGTGCTGTGCACTGCACTGTGCACAGCACAGTGCAGACCAGGCCAGGTCTGGCCTGAGCCAGACCAGACCTGGGTCTGGTCGAGCCAGGCCAGGCACAGCCTGGCCTGGTCGGGCTCAGCCAGACCCGACTGGGTCTGGGCTCAGCCAGACCCGACTGGGTCTGGGCTCAGACCCGGACTCTGGTCGAGCCAGGCCAGGCCCAGCCTGGCCTGGTCGGGCTCAGCCAGACCCGACTGGGTCTGGGCTCAGCCAGACCCGACTGGGTCTGGGCTCAGACCCAGTCCGGGTCTGTATACAGACCCGGGTTCGGGTCTGTTTTACAGACCCGAACCCGACACCATTAAAAAAGAGAGAGAGAGAGAGAAAAAGAAAGAAAGGAAAAAAAAAAGAAAAAGTAAAAGAAAAAGAAAAAAGAAAAGGAATAAATACAATAAAAATAAGTAGAAAAATAATTGTAACATTTACTGTAGCAAACTAGACCCAAACCCATTACTGTAGCAACAGACCCGTCAAGCTTTTTATTGATTATTAGGTTTATTTTAATTCAGAAAATTCCATAAAATTCACAGAAAATTCCATAAAATTCACAGAAAATCACAAACTAAATTTGAAACTGTATAAAATTATTTTGATGTAATATTACTTAGAATAATATGAAATTAAATATTTTTATAATTACTATTCAATGATAATTTATTTAAAAATGACCAATAAATTACTAAATAGCACAAAAAAATATGAAATTCATAGTTCAGTAATATGTAAATATTATACATCAATTTATTAGCTTATGCAAGTATTTTAGTATGAAAATATATTTTTAAATAGTTGCTATAAATTCAGAAATTAAATTATTTGAAAATATTAACCAACCAAAATTATAATAAATAGTAAAAAAATACATTATCACTTAACTTATCACTAAATAAATAACATGTCAAGTCTCTAATTAATTCACGTAATATTTAGGCCACGAATTTTACCCAGAGTCGGTTGCAGTTACAGGAATTCAGATTCCAACGACATCAGGCAAGTACACATACCCTCTCTCTCTTTTGTGTCCCTTTGTTAGTTCATAAATTCCTTTCCGATCTCAATTTTCATGTCCTTCTTTGATCTCATGTATTGTAAGACATGCATGCATAGGATGTTTGATATATAAATAATCATTCAAGTATAACTATAGATTAGTAAATATTGTACAAGTAAGTTGACGTCACCCTATGTCATGATTCATATTTTATGATTATGTCTATATCCTAATACATTGGCATCACTTATACTATTATGCATTTGTCACTCATTGTTATCACTATGTTCTATTTTTCCCGAAATTTGATATGTAATGTAACTACTATCTGATACCGAATACTCTTGATACTGGTCCCTAATCCTGTCACGCTGAGTCACACATTATCTTGATTTTACATTAATTAATAAAATAACCAAGCCGGGGTTATTGGGGGAGACTGTAGCAGGGAAAATCCAGGGAGGTGTGCTTGGAAGGGCGACCCTTATGGTTTGGATGCCACACGTGATCTTGTTATTTATGCGCGCTCCTGTTAATACATGTACATGATACCTGAGTACTGTAATATCCCTAACCTAATAATACTGTATTTTAATTTTCCTAAAGTATTTATTTTGATTTATCGATTATTTTTAATTAATCAAGTTAATTTATTTCTCTCGTGAATATTATTGTTGGATATGCAAATTATTTTCAGATAGTAAATAGCAAATTATTCTTCCATTATTATTTATTGCTATTTCTAATAGTGTTATCTTTATTTTGTTGTCAGTGTTTATTAATTATTATTAGTGATGATATTATATTCCCTATTTTAATATTGACAATTATTAATTGTGGTTGGTATTACATATTCATTTTAATATTGGTATTGATACTAATGTTATTCATTCAGGTTGTGTATCCTTGTTGGCCTTTCATCCTATTTCACATTTACCCACTTGATGATCCGATACCCAATACTTATCTTATCGGATCCTATAGCCTTTACCCTATTACACCATAGACCCAATACTCCTCCATCTATTGGACTCGGACCCAACCCGTTATTAGTAACCCAATAACCCATTAATTGCTCTTCCTATAAATAATATTCCTTAATCTAAATAAGAAACCCAAAACCAAAGCCTAATTTTTCTCCTCCCCACAACAACCGCCGCATTCCCTTCTCCATCAACAGCCACCACCAGATCCAGGCAACACAGCAGCTCCTGTACCCTTGGCCTAGCACAATAACAACCGAATCTCCTCCAGCCGTCCTCTCCGCCAGGCATGGCTGCCCCCTGGCCGAGCACCATCCGGCAGTCCACAACCACGCAATGGGAGCCGCCCCAACTACTTTTCCGCCCAGGCCCCACCAGATCCCCTCCTCCATCAAGCGAATCTGGCACCTGCAACAACAGCAGCAATGGCAAAACCCCATATCCAGGCCTTTCTCCCCTGGCAGCAGGTTGGCGCGAGCACCTGCCGGATCTCCCCTCTATCGATCAGCCCCGCAGGCGAGAGCACCTCCTTGGCCGGACCTCCCCGCGCAGCCAGATCTCCATTGGCCGCCTCCCTGTCGCATCTCAGCACCTGCTTCTTGTATGGCGTGGTGATTTCCGATGAGGTCGTCAGATCTCTTGATCTGGATAAGCCCGCTCCTTGAGACCCTGAATCTGAGATTTCTGCTTTTCAGTTCAGAATTGTGCGAGTCAAAGGAGCAGTGGATGGGAATTGTGTCGGCGATCAAGAGCGCCGAGCTTCTCTCTGTTACGTCTTGGTTCTTTCAGGTTGTAACACTTGAATTCATGAGTTGGTTTGTTTTTGCAATTGATTTGTGTTTCAATTTCTAACCTTTTTCTTCTCTGTGTTGCATTGGCCCCCTCCAACCACCAGCAGCCGGCTGTCCAAGCCCCACGCCCCCAATGGCCGTGAGTCCCTTTCTTTGTATTCATTTTTCTCCATCTTTAATTACTTGTATGCATTGTGTTTGAAAAATGTGTGAGTTATTTTGATTGGTTAGTGTAGAAACATATATATATGCATGTACCAACCATAATTTAATTCAATATGTGTTTGGTTGTATGCGGCAAATCCTACTCCGAACCATTTTCGGGCTCTCCGCGGGATGCCGTTGATCGCAGTCGGCAAGCGCGAGCGCACCCCACGCCCTTCACGGCGAGTTGCTCTATCCAACGACACCCTCCCACGACCCCGGATGCCTCCGTCGGAGCCTCCATCGGTGCGCCGCAAGATGCCCCGAGGTTAGCTTTATTTACGTGTATTATGGCATTTGTGTAATAATTGGGAAGTTGATAAATGTGTATGTTTGTGTGTGTGTGCGTGAGTGCCTTGGTATTTGAATGCATGTATGTTAATAATTATTTAACATGAATAAGTATTTATAGTTAATAATAGATATTTATTAATTTAGACATTTATGCATGGTATATATTTATGCATGAATTTATTCTTTAATCATTTGTGTATATTTAGTGATTAATAATTGGGACTTAATTAAATTGGATATGTTTGCATTAAATTAATGTATATGGGTATATGTGTAATTACGCATTAATATATATGTAAGTATATAATGTGTAGGCATGTTATATAATATGTATGTATGTATGTGTATGCTTGTATACGTATGTATACGTGTACGCGTATATGTTCGTATGCACGTGTGGGTATTTAGCGTGTATTTATGATTATTTGTATGTATTGGTTGCGTGTTACAGTATTTTGGATTGTTTGGTGAGATCCGGACCAGCAGCCCAGGAAGGAGAGCAGCAGCACGGCAGTCCAGAACCAGCGCACATGACGGGCGAGCAGGCCGTTCTCCTGATCCACGCCAGGCCGTCGTCGGAGACCGGCACGGTGGCCTTCCCCAGTACCCTGGCTACCGTCCTATGCAGTCCGACAGCGAAGAGCGGCGCCACGGCGACCGTAACGGCGACTCGCCCGGTAACGTGCAGGTTTCCCAATGTGAGTGTCTCTCTCTCTTTCTCTCTCTTTATTTATTAAATGATCGCAGATATTATTTTATATGTGATGTAAATTGTTGAGTAGATTTCTTATGTTACATGTTTATGTGTGGAGATCATCGAGCGTGGGGGTGGACGGTCATCTCCTGTTATTTTTCATGTTGGGTGTATAGGGATATGATATGCATGATTATTGATACATGTTAGAACCCTCATGTTTGTCCTATGTATATCTAGAGTATTGTTGTAGACATATCAGGATGTAGCATGAGGGTATTCGAGATGGATATTGGTGGTAATGACTGATCTAATAGAACTTAGATGCATGTATATGTTGTGATACCGAATATTGGGATATCATGTTTGATCTTAATAGAAGTGTGAACCCTTGAGGATTTGGGAATCAGATTAAATTGTTAGAGTGAGAGAGCTGAGCTTGATTATGGATATATTTTGGAATGACAATTATTATATCAGATTCTTTGATGTATATTGATACTTGACGATCATGTAACTATTAGAATATGAGTTGGTTGTCATAACTTGGGATTGATCTGGACTTATATTATTTACATCGTATGATGATCAGTAATTAGACCTGACTTTATTAGTTGAGTATTGAGGACATATCAGATATGACTGGATTAGTTGAGTTGTGACTTAAATTGATCTTGAGTTAGAGGTTACCCAGGATCTATATTCCTTTTTATTGTAGCCTGTCTTGTATTGTGGTGAGATTGACGTTGCAGGCATTTGGGATCTGTTAGATGCTATGTTATTGATGTTGATTATCAAGAGTAGATATTCTAGATTACTTATTGAGGATGTTAACTGTTTAGATATAATTCAATATGTATTGACTTGTTGATCTCGAGGACATACCATATATTTCATGATTGGTTATTGATTATTTCAGTTAACAGAGATGACTTATTATGATGGTGATCTACATCTTGGAGTTTGATAATAGTTTTATTTGATCTCAGTTGTTGAGGGTATAGGATTAGAACATATTGGTGTTGAGGAGAGGACTAATTACAGATTCATTGATATGATAGTCACCGTTTTGGATTGCACTGATACGGACTGATACTTAGTGATTCATGAGAATTGTATTGAGACTATAAGTTGATGGATTAGTTATTGATATCTCTTTAACATGGATGGATGAGATTATGGTCAGCTTTAGTTGAGACTGTTTATTGAGCAATAGCTAGACTGTTACTGTTGTTTTATCCATGTTATTGAAGTCACTGGGAAAATGATTGTTTGACCGTAACCACGGTACAGTCCTATTGTTCATCGTATACACGGTTACTGCTACTGTTCTGTTACTGTTACTGATATTGTTTCACCGTGTATACGATTACTGATTGACTGTTACTGTACTGTTATTGTTACTGTCACCGTATCGTCCCAGTGTTCTAGATAATATAAACATTGACTGATTTAACTGAATTGAATGAATAATAATGTAAATGGACAACTTACACTGGGATTGGGGAAATTGATGGAGGAGACAGCGTCTGTATTTTGGGTGGACCTAGGATACAGGTTGCGCAGCCGACTGAGGGTTCCACTGCAGGGTTCCTGGGGGATGACTGGCATCCCATCTGTATTGTTACTGTTCCACTGTTCATACAGTGAGATTACTGTTACTGTTACTGAGTACCTAGCGGTACGGCCTGGTTCAGCGCCAGGAAACTGAGGCCGTGGTCCCGGGTATGTACGGGACCCACCTAAAACATGGACAATGTCTCTTCTGTTAATTTCAATAACTTAGGACTCTGGTTGACACGTGTAGTAGGCGTAGTATGGGATGCGTCTATTACAGGTGGCAATTGGTGTTCGCTGACATAATAAATGAAAATAAACTGTTAATGTATTGTGACTGACATTAATCACCTGACTGTATATTTATATTACTGTGATGGACATATAACTATAACCTTGACCGGATTGTGTAACAACTAGTGACATGCTAGGTTACACATCATAACGCCAGTTATTGTTTACAGTTATGTTAAATGCCTTGTTCTACATACATGTTGTTATTCAGTGTTTATCATGTTATTTAGTGCTTCAGTTATCTGTTATTACTATTTATGCACACTGTTCTTTTGCACGAGTTCTTTCCCCTTTACACACACACTCATTATGGTCGCGTTCTGACGACCCTGGGTTTGCACGTCCAGCTATTGGACGATTGTCTTATTGTGCAGGTGTTTGATGAGTTGGTACACATTGCGAGGAGTTGGACACTGTCTCCCTCTCTTCATCTTGGTACCCTCATTTCTCCTTTATTCCTGTTATTTCATGATTCTATCTGTATTGCTTTCAGCTGCCATTTTCTTCCTGTCATTCATATTGTGATCATGTGTAGCTTTTATATGTCATATTGCAGTGATTTTTATGGTTTAGATTATGGCTTGTTCAGGTTACAATTTAGGCTTAGCGCGTATACGTGGGGTATTTCCCTCGCGTATAGGCGTCGCCATAACGACTCCGTATCTTTAGGATCGGGGCGTTACAAGTACAATGAACTGTTTCTCCCTGCTATCAGGATCCACTAACGCATTACTTGTTTGATATGTAGTTGTCCTGTGGGATGGGCACAGGACAGCTGCATTAGTTAGGATAATAAACATACTAGACTTAGAATTATCATTTGTGACAAGGATAATCTTGACTACATGATGTTACTGGACTTGCCATATGATTTTTAACTTGTGATCTTGAGATCGTGTGACCTGATGATTATGATATATGACATTACTCATCCAGGGTGCTTCATGCTCATTATATACATGTCATAGTATACATACATGACCTTATTTCACCTGACTGTTCTGTTACTCTCATTAGTATCTTACATGTCAGTTTATATTACCGTCAGATTTATGATTCATTGATTCTAGTGCTCTATTTATGTTGCCCTTTACTTTTACATTTTCATATTATTGTTTCCTCTTCTCGTGTGTGCACTTACTGGTCCGCTTCTGACGGACCTTGATTTTTCAGCATCAGAGTTTGAGGAGACTGACGAGCCACTGTTCGAAGGAACCCAGGAAGATTATCAGGCGTGAGTCCGACGTTTCTTATCTTATGTATTTTGACATTTTATCTTGTTATGATATCTCGATGCCAAAATAGTATCTTCTTTTATTTCTATTTTGTTATGTTTCTAAATCTTGTAACCAGACAAAGACTATTGTAGATGTATGTCTTTTATGTGAAATGAAACTTCTGGTTGTCTTTTGTATATGTGTGCGAGAATTTGGCTCATTTACTGCAGCGTAAGGTATTCACGAAAGAGATTTTCCTCTTCGTGAGTATCTGCTGGCCATCGTCACGTACCCGTATTCCGTATTTTAGGAAGTGGGGCGTGACAAAATTATTCGAGGATACTTGTTGGATTATGGACATATGATCGAGACCGAATTATTATGACCTTTGGATTACATGTCACTGTCATCACTTGCACTACTTTGCATGTATTTTGTATCACTTGCACAACTATATATTTGTTAATTCCACCGTTTACATTATTTCGTGATCTTGATAAACATTGTATTCACTATCTGTCACTGATATTCTTGGTCCCGATTCCTGATGTTGTAAAACTGAGTAACACACTATTTTATATTTGTATTAATTAATAAAATTAATCAAGCCGGGGTTATTGGGGGAGACTGTAGCAGGGGAAATCCAGGGAGGTGTGCTTGGAAGGGCGACCCCTTGTGGGTTTGGATGCCACACGTGATCTTGTTATTTATGCGCGCTCCTGTTATCACATGTTACATGATACCTGAGTACAGTGAACTGTTTCTCCCTGCTATCAAGATCCCCTAACGCATCACTTGTTTAATATGCAGTTGTCCTATGGGATGGGGTACAGGATGGTTGCCCTAGTTAGAGTAATAAAATATGTTAGACATATGCACTTACATCATATCCTGCATTGTCTTTAGTGATCTAGTACCTGAGATATATTTTCAAGATACTCACACTTGAGACTCATGTGACATGCATTGTCTTGACTACATGATATTCCTGGACATACCATGTTATTTTTATCTTGTGATCTTGAGTTCTTGTGATCTTGTGATTATGTTACACGACAGTTACTTATCCAGGACGTCTCATGCTCATTATATACATGTCACACCATGCATGTACGATCTTATTGTACATGATCTATCTTCTTGATTATTCCTGTTATTATTATTACTTTCAGTTCTTGATACTGCCAAACATATTATGCTTATGTCCTACTTATTGTTACTACATTTTCATATTCTCTCTTTTATCATTCTTTTACCTTCGTGTGCTCTTGTTGGTCTGCTTCTGACGGACCTTTATATTATTTTTCAGTATTTAGATCAGGAAGCTGGCATAGAGAGTTGTTCGTAGATCATATTCTGGTGAGTTTAGTTTTTTTTCTTAACTTGTCTTATTCTGATATAGTGGATGATATTGTTTATGATTAGAGTTTTTTTTCATATATGTGATTTTATCCCTGTGCTTGGTTGTATGTGTATATATGTGTACTATCCTGCTTGTTATTGACAGCCTAAGGTACTCATGGAAGAGATTTCAATCTTTATGAGTATCTGCTGGCCATCGTCACGTACCTGTATTTCTGTATTTTGGGAAGCGGGGCGTGACATGATTTTATGGTATCAGAGCCAGGTTTCGATCCTGGGACCTGTGGGTTATGGGCCCACCACGCTTCCGCTTCCCCTGCTACAGTCTCCCCAATAACCCCGGCTTGATTAATTTTATTAATTAAATGCAAATGCAAACAGTGTGTTACTCAGGGTTACAGGATCAGAATCGAAACCAAAAATATCAGTGACAGATAGTAGATATAATGTGTATCAAGATCACGAGACAATGTAACCAGTGACAATAACAAGTGATAAATATAAAGGGTCTGTTTGGTTGTCGTAATTGGCCGTAATTCATAAGTTGTAATTGGTAAAGTCTTTTACAGTTGTAAATGAGTTACATGCATGTAAGCTTTATGGTGTTTGGTTGGTAATATAAAGTTGTAAGTGAAAAAGTGTATTGTGCTTTACGATGTTTGGTTGTCGTAATATGTAAGTCGTAAGTGAAAAAGTTGATCACAAAATTAACTATTTGGTGATTTAAAAAGTTTTAATATTACAATAAATATTAAAAATGCTAAATATTAAAAATTTAATATTAACATAAAAAAATAATACAAATTTGCATGACCACAAAATTAACTGTAACTGGGCTGTAAGTGAGTGGTAATTGGGTTGCAAGTGAGAGGTAATTGGGTTAGTAAGTCTTTTACGAATTACGGTCCAAACAAACGCCGTAGTTGTAACTGGGTTGTAAGTCATTTACGAATTACGGACTTTTACGCGAAACAAACAGCCCCAAAGTTGTGCAAGTGATGTCAGATAAATGCAAGGTAGTGCAGGAGATAACTGACAAATGCAAAGTTGTGCAAGTGATGTCAGTGCCATGTAATCCAAATGTCAAAGTGAAACAGTCATGACCGTGTGTACATAATCCAATAAAATATCCTCGAATAATTACTCAGAATATAATGGTCAATTTCCTCGAATAATTTTTTTATAGTATCAGGATCATAATGTCAGTTGATATATACTCTTTAACTATCAATCTTGCTTCATTATTATCCAGTTATTCTCAAAATCCAAATCACAGTATTTGTTATGATCAGTATAAATTTCATGTCAATAAATCAGTCTATCACATACAAGCAATCATGTCAATTTTAGTTGGATGTATGCATGTACAGGAATGAGATGCAAATACGATATGTAAGACAATGTAACTTGATCACGAGATAGTACAGGTAATAATATCAAGAATACAAGAATAATTTGTCATATAATCGGAAGAGAAAAGCTTATATGTAAATATGATCACAGGATAGTGTTGAAGATCATGCGTTATGATAACCATGATTTATAATTAAGAGGCAGAATTAAGATCAAGACGAAAGTCAACGAGAGGAGAATCGTGTACACTAGCCTGATGTCGTGGGAACCTGATTTCCCGTAACTGCAACCGGCTCTAGGTAAAATTCGCGATCTAAATATAGTGTGAATTAATTAGAGCCTTAACATATTCTTATTCAGTGATAAGTTAAATAAGAAAGTAATTTTTTTACTATTTATTATAATTTTGGTTAGTTAATATTTTCAAATAATTCAACTTCTGAATTTATAACAACTATTTAAAATATACTTTCATGATAAAATACATGCATAAATAATAAATTGATGTATAATATTTACATATTATTGAATTATGAATTTCATTTTTTTGTGCTATTTATTAATTTATTGGTCATTTTAAAATAAATTATCATTGAATAGTAATTACAAAAATATTTAATTTCATGTTATTTTAAGTAATATTACATCAAAATAATTTTATAGAGTTTCAAATTTAGTTTGTGATTTTCTGTGAATTTTATGGAATTTTCTGTGAATTTTCTGAAATTTTCTGATTTAAAATAAACCTAAAAATCAATAAAAAAATAAAAAACTTAGCGGGTCTCTTTCTACAGTAACGGGTCTGTTGCTACAGTAATGGGTTGGGTCTGATTGCTACAGTAAATGCTACAATAATTTTTCTATTTATTTTATTTTACTTATTCCTTTTCTTTTTCTTTTCCTTTTTCTTTTTTTCCTTTCTTTCTTTTTCCCTTTTTTTTTATATATTGGGTCGGGTTCGGGTCCGTAAAACAGAACCGAATCCGGATCTGTATATAGACCCGAACTGGGTCTGTGCTGGACACAGACCAGTTGAGTCTGGCTGAGCCCGACCAGGCAAGTAAGTAGGACATAAGAACAATATGTTTGGCAATATCGATAACTGAAGGTAATAACAATAACAGGAATAATCTAGAAGATATATCATGTACAATAAGATCGTGCATGTATGGTGTGACATGTCTATAATGAACATGAAATATCCTGGATAAGTAATTGTCGTGTAGTATAATCACTAGAACATGAGATCACAAGATAAAAATCATGGTAGGTCCAGGAACATCATGTAGTCAGTATAATGCATGTCACATGAGTCTCAAGTATCAGCCCATGAAAATATATGGCAGGTACTAGATCACTGAAGACAATGCAAGTGCATATGTCTAGCATATTTTATTATCCTAACTAATGCAACCATCCTGTGTTCCATCCCACAGGACAACTGCATATCAAACAAGTGATGCGTTAGTGGATCCTGATAGCAGGGAGAAATAGTTCACTGTACTCAGGTATCATGTAACATGTTATAACAGGAGCGCGCATAAATAACAAGATCACGTGTGGCATCCAAGCCCACAAGGGGTCGCCCTTCCAAGCATACCTCCCTGGATTTGCCCTGCTACAGTCTCCCCCAATAACCCCGGCTTGATTAATTTTATTAATTAAATGCAAACGCAAAATAGTGTGTTACCCAGTGTTACAGGATCAGGAATCGGTACGAAGACTATCAGTGACAGGTAATGAATATAATGTCTGTCAAGATCATGAAATAATGTAAACGGTGGCAATAACAAATACAAAGTAGTACACGTGATGTCAGATAAATGCAAAGTAGTGCAGATGATGTCAGTAACATGTAATCCAAAGGTCAAAATAAGTCGGTCTTGATCATATATCCATAATCTAACAAGTATCCTCGAATAATTTCCCAACTAAAAAACTTGATTTTCTCGATTAATTTTCAGTAATATCAGGATCACAATATCAATCGATATACAAGCTTAACTATCAATCTTGCTTAATTATTATCCAGTTATCCTCAAGATCCAGATTACAGTATTTGTCATGATCAGTATAAGTTTCATGTCAATGAATCAGTCTATCACATACAAGCAATCATTTCAATTTTAGTTGGATGTATGTATGCATGTACACGAATGAGATGTAAGCACGATACATACTGCAATGATCACAAGACGGAATGAGTGATAATATTAAGAAATACAAAGATTAATAATATAATTGGATTCAAGAACAGGCTAATGATGTAAACGTGATCACATAATGATATAGAAGATCAATGACACAATATCTAGAAATTATAGGTAAGAGACAGAGTTAAAATCGACACGAAAGTCAACGAGGAGAGAATCGTGTACACTTGCCTGATGTCGTCGGGGTCTGACATTCCCTCGACAACAGTAGGTAGCGGGTCAAGGTTGTGGACTCGACGATGGAGACCGGAGGGCATGGCGGAGCTCATCGTAGGCCATCGGAGATGGACGACAGCCACGACCGTGGATGCGTGTACAAAACGAGAAGGAGAAGAACATGCATATACACGGCCACCTATACACCAAGCATAATTACATACACCTTATCATTACACTTAAACAATGTACACACATTATATATATTAATACATGCATGCACATACACCTTCACACCCCTCCACACACATCAAAACATGCACTAAGCTTGGGGCGACTTGCGGCGCGCCGACGGTGGCCCTGGCGGAGGCGTCGGGGGCCACAGAGGATATCGACGGACGGAGGATCTTGCCGTGAAGAGCATGGGTGCGTTCGCACTCGCCGATGACGATCAACATCGACCTACAGAGAGGCAAAAGATGCCATCCCTCATAACTACACACAACATACATATAATTCAACACATATGATTAAATGATTAAGGTACATATTCATGCATTAAACACCTCCAACTCACGCACCCACTACACATTTGTAAACCCATGCATGCAAAACACATGCATGCATATTATTTAAACACACAGACATTATATATATTAATACACCATAATAAACATCATCCTATTCATGCCATAGTTAAAACAGAGAAGGAGAAGAAGAGAACTCATGCAGAGGCGTCTATGGCTCGGGTCCGACCACCGCGGAGTTCGCCGGAAGTCGCGACAGATCTCGCAGACAATGTCGGAGAAGAGGGAGATTAGTCCGGGATGCCGGAGGGGTTGACGGCTCGTCGGAGCTCGCTGACGGAGGGTGGATCTCGACAACGAGTGTTCGGCAAGAACAGAGGGGGTGGCTTGCGTGGGTGCAAGGCATGGAATTGGGTGAAGAAGAGGAGGACCATGGCTGGAGAGTGACTCCGCCCAGGAGAGAGGAAGATGCCGTGACGTTTGCTGACGGAGCCGAGGCATGGGTGGCGCTCAGCCATGGACTCAGCCATGGTGTGCTGTCGCTGGGCTGTGGGGGAGTTGCCGGCGGGGGAGATGGAGTTCCGATGGCTGCTTGGTGTTGGGGCTCGGCCAAGATAGGGCTGCACTCGGCCATTGAAGTATTGAGCATGCGGTGGGCTACCCCAGGTAGAGGGGTATTGATGTTGGTCTGCTGGACACACAGGGGGAGGTAAGTAAGATGATGGGGGTGCTGTTGCCGTGAGGAGGGTTGTGCCATGGGGAGGGAACCCGGGGAGGTTCGGGGTTGCATGGTGATGGTGGTGTTGGAGAAAGAGATATAGTGGGGGGGGGAATTGTGCGGTTGAGTGGGGGAGAGAAACGTGGCCGAGTGAAAGGGAACAGGTGGAGGCGTGGGGGAAATGGGTGCAGTGTGGGGGGAGACGTGGTTGAATTATGTGAGAGGATGGTAATGGATTATAAGGGTAAATAAAATGGTTTAGAGTGATTGTCCACTTGCCAAAGTGGCCTGGTGGTCTGGGCGTTAGGATTCAGTGCGAACTGGTCTTGGGTTCGAAACTGAAATAAACAATTAAAGGGCTTTAATTTTATTCAATTTTGGAAGAATAAAAGGGTAAAGAAAGAAGGTTAAATTAAAATAGCTACCCTTTTACACTAAAAGCCAAAGTTGGTCGTGTGGTTCGTGCTTCCAATCCATATGTGGGGGCATGGGGTTTGAAACCTGTTACACGTGCGGATTTTCTAATTTCTTTTATTTTATTTTTATTTTAATTTCATTCTTTTCTTTATGAATAAATATTTAAGCATTATTATATTAGATTAAACTACATTAATTCACGAAAATCCTCAAAAATTCTCAAAAATAGAAGATGTCATCTTGAACATTGTTGTGAAGTCAGATCTTCAAAATTCATCCCCGATTGTTAATTAAAATTCCCGGAGTCAGTCTGTGACACCGACCGACCCCGAATTGAGTTCTTCTCCAATAATTTCCAAAAATATTCCAAAAATCTAGAAAATCAAAATAATGGGAATAATATCTTAAACATAAAATGGTTTCAATCTGGCTACCAGGATGATTAAATCAGTATCAGATTCTAGTATTGACATACTATATTAGGAACCGAGGGTTACAATCCTACCCACCTTATAAAAAGAATTTCGTCCTCGAAATTCAGCCAGGCATCGACATATGATCAAAGCTGTATCTCCGTGAGTTAGGATTGTCCCAGATCCGCAGTCATGCCAAAATGATATAACCCAATAACAAGTCAACCATGGTTCATGATCTGACATATTCATCACCATAAGTTCGAGGATCAAATTAACTTCCCAGAGTTCATAATCGGTCATCCTTATATTACATCAGTCCTCCGATCCACTATAGTCATGTTCATCAGATAAGATTACTCCCACCATTTATAAATTAAATCCTTAAGATCTATCAGTAACCATACTCCACTGATTTTTTTTCCACGATCACATCGAACAAGAATAAATATCTCAATTATGTTACCTTCCTTGTAACATCACTCCAAAATTAGATTATCTTTGAGATCACTACATGTTGCTCAATTCACAATCATCTCTGGTTGTTTATATCCTTAAAATCATAAAAATCCCAAAAATCTCAAATCCTCAAGTACATGTTTATACAGGTCCACAGTAGTAACACAAATCTTAGATCACACCGTTACTATTGAAAGATCATCAGTTCAGGTAACAGTCTTTCAAGATCAAATATCAACAATCAGTAAATATAAGTTCTTGAAAAATGCGCAATGATATCAATTAATCCTTGTCAAATTCCTCAATATATCTTTCAAATTGATCCTTATAATATTGCTTTAATATTCCTGTTTCAGATCCTCAAAGTTGAGTTTTAAATTCATTAATCTTCATAAGAATTCAAATATTTCTATCTCCTCCTTTCATCTATGATTCCTCAATCAGAAGATCACAGAATTCTCAGATCATCAAGATATTCCAATTACAATATTCTTAAGAGTCATAGGATTAACTTTAAAACTTCAAACTAGATAGATTTTCTTAAAATATCACTTAGATCTGAAAACTTCAAGATTCTAACCTTCAAAACTAAATCCAAGCAATCTGATCTAAGGTATAGACATATTTTGACTAAGGATATGATTCTATTTATTGATCTGATTATCACTCCAAGATCCATGCCTTAAATCCAATATGTATGGATGTGATCTGATCATTATTTAATCCAAGCATGATTATTATCTTAAGTCAACCCCTCACTGTGATTCTCTTGTAGCTTAAAAGTTTCAGATCCAAAATTCCTCATAGAATTAATTGCCAGATAATTCGACAATGATCCTCTTAATTTATTCTTCTTTGTCCAAATAATCAGGTCAAATTCTCAATATATCTATCATCAATCTAAACCTAGAATATTCTAACCAGGCAGATCAAGTGGAATAGACTAGGTATGAAGACTACATGGATGGAAGAGTCACATTAGGGTGACGGTTCAAGGGTTCCGGGGTCGATTGTATATGTATGGAGTCAGAGAAGGGAGTCAATGACTGTTTACTCAGACAATTTCGTGGATGATTATCATATATGTGGCCTGACTGTATATATGGCATATAACTAACCTGGTTCTGATATCAACAAAACCATGTCACACCCTGCTTCCCAAAATACGGAATATGAGTACGTGACGATGGCCAACAGATACTCATGAAGAGTGAAATCTCTTCCATAAGTACCTTAGGCTGTCAATAACAAGCAGGATAGCACACATATATGCATATACAACCAAGCGCAGGGATAAAATCACATATATGAAAAACTGAAACATAAACATTATCATCCACTATATCTGAATAAGACAAGTCAAGAAAGAAAACTGAACTCACCGGAGAACAGCTGAACCAGAATATGATCTACAAATAACTCTTTATACCATCTTTCTGATCTAAATGCTGAAAAATAATATAAAGGTCCGTCAGAAGCGGACTAGCAAGAGTACACGAAACATTAAGGAAAGAATATGAAAATGTAGTAACAATAAGTAGGACACAAGAACAATTTGTTTGGCATATCGTGAACTGAAGGTAATAACAATAACAGGAATAATCGAGAAGATAGATCATGTGCAATAAGATCGTGCATGTATGGTGTGACATGCATATAATGAACATGAAATATCCTGAACAAGTAATTGTCGTGTAGTATAATCACTAGAATGTGAGATCACAAGATAAAACATCATGGTAGGTCTAGGAACATCACATAGTCAGTATAATGCATGTCACATGAGTCTCAAGTATCAGCCCATGAAAATATATGTCAGGAACTAGATCACTGAAGACAATACAGGATATGATGCAAGTGCATATGTCTAGCATGTTTTATTATCCTAACTAATGCAACCATCATGTGCTCCATCCCACAGGACAACTGCATATCAAAACAAGTGATGCGTTAGTGGATCCTGATAGCAGGGACAAATAGTTCACTGTACTCACGTATCATGTAACATGTAATATAGGAGCGCGCATAAATAACAGATCATGTGTGGCATCCAAACCCACAAGGGGTCGCCCTTCCAAGCATATCTCCCTGGATTTTCCTTGCTACAGTCTCCCCAAATAACCCCGCCTTGATTAATTTTATTAATTAAATGCAAATGCAAAATAGTATGTTACCCAGTGTTACAGGATTAGGAATCGGTACCAAGACTATCAGTGACAGGTAGTGAATAAAATGTCTGTCAAGATCATGAAATAATGTAAACGGTGGCAATAACAAATACAAAGTAGTACACGTGATGTCAGATAAATGCAAAGTAGTGTAGGTGATGTCAGTATCATGTAATCCAAAGGTCAAAATAAGTCGGTCTTGATCATATATCCAAATCTAACAAGTATCCTCGAATAATTTCCCAAACTATAAAAGTTGATTTCCTCTATTAATTTTAGTAATATCAGGATCACAATATCAATCGATATACAAGCTTAACTATCAATCTTGCTTCATTATTATCCAGTTATCCTCAAGATTCAATCACAGTATTTGTCATGATCAGTATAAATTTCATGTCAATGAATCATTCTATCACATACAAGCAATCATGTCAATTTTAGTTTGATGTATGCATGTACAGGAATGAGATGCAAACACGATACATAAGGTAATGATCACAAGACGGAATGAGTGATAATATCAAGAAATACAAAGATTAATAATATAATTGGATTCAAGAACAGGCTAATGATGTAAACGTGATCACATAATGATATAGAAGATCAAGGACACAATATCTAGAAATTATAGGTAAGAGACAGAGTTAAAATCGACACGAAAGTCAATGAGAAGAGAATCGTGTACACTTGTCTGATGTCGTCGGCGTCTGACATTCCCTCGACAACAATAGGTAGCGGGTTGATTGAGGTTGGACCTGCACACAAAATATAGAATTTCAGAACTTTTAAAATAGTTGTGCAAGGTGCTCAATTCTACCGCTATAGCAAGTGGCTATGTGGGTCGTGATCCACAAGGAGGGACTAGCGATGGAAGCTTTTTAGTAAGTTCTCTTTTAAGTTACAATTAACAGTTAAAATTTTTCTTTTAATTCTTAAAAGGAAAATGAAAAAGAGTCGTACTTAAGTTAGGAAGAAAGTGATAAATGGAGAAGGTGGAGAAAATGGAAGTGGATATGTACAAAGAAATTGAAAAAGATTGAAGAAATTTGGAAGATTGTGGTGTTGGTAATTTACACTAAAATTAAAAGAAAAGAAAACTAAAAGAACAACTTACCTCCTCTGATTTATGACTTATTTGGAAACCTTGCATGCTTTACCTTGCTTCGGAGGCGATCAACACGCATAATTCATAAGATTGAGCTCACTCCCCATTCGCATTACATCATCAAGACGAACAAGAATGAAATGATACGGAATCTTGAGGAGGAGAACATCATCATGAAATATCGGTGGCACTCACACAAACATGGCTATACTGATGCTTCTAGATTCACTTGGACACTCATCAAAACCAAAAGAGGAAAAGTAGAAAGAAAGAAGAAGAAAACGAAAGTAAAGACGAACATAAAAAAATTACCTTTTATTACTTGCAGAAATGATGGAAGAAAGGAGGACAAGCCCGATTTTGGGTCGGTTCCAGAGGTGCTACTGCACAGGGCCCCCAAGTCTTGGGGGCCCCATAGTCTTAGGCCCAGAACTGGCCTAGCGTCTCTTCGTCACTTCAAGTTCAGTTCAAAACCAAAAAGTCTGCTGCGTCTCTTCGTCTTCAGGGCCCTAGCGCCTCTTCGTCTCTCTTTTAAAGTACACAACTGTGTGCATTTGCTCACCTCAACTCCCTCTCCCCCCCTCCTTCGTGAGTGCGATGCCCTAAGCCCTCCGCTCAGCCGCTCTCCTTTAGCTCACCGCAACTCTCTCAGCTCTCTCTATAAAATTTGAAGAAAAACCTTTCATTTAGGGCTCCCAGTCTCTTCTTATTGTTGTCTAATTTCATTCGGTAACGATCTTAATCTCTAGGGTTTGTGTATCTACTTCAAAACTCGAATTGAAAATTTTGACCTTTTTTTTTTCTTGGTTTCAATTGATTAGGGTTTAACCAAGAGATGTCAGATGACGAGGGGAAGGAGGAGAAGGAGTTGAATCTCTCCTCTCTTGATGTCGTCATCAAGTACAAAAGTACGGCAGAGATTGCTAACAATATTAATCTCTCTCTTTTTCCCTTTAAATTTCATTCAAGATGGTAATTTTAAACTGGTTCTTGATGTTGATTTTTTATTTGGGACAGAGGTTCTTCAGTTAGTTCTTTAGAATGCAAGCAGAAGGCCAAGATTGTTGATAGCTGCGAGAAAGGAAATGCCTTTATTAGAGAGTGAGTGTATAAATGTTATTTTAAATAGTTTTAAATAGATTGATTAATTTAAAGTTTATCTACGTTATACCAATATCAAGTTTTAGTAGTTGCTCACATCATACTTTTTGCATTAACATTTTGTTAAATTATGATATGCGAAGGTTCTTGCTTGTTGAAACAACAAATTAAATTATTGAATTACGTTATAAGTTTTGAATGACATTTACTGGAGACCGATATTTTTATAGAAGTATGCTTATGTAATTTGATATGTTTAACACTTCCTTTTGTGCATAATAAATTTGTATATTAATGAATAACTATATTTTTGTGGATTTAGGCAAGTTGGAAGCATGACAAGAATGTTAAGAAGAATGTTGCGGGGGTGTTGCCTTCCCAACTTGTGTTTCCATTAACAATACTGTATGTCACTATCAGTGGCGTACGCAGGATTTTCATTAAGTGAGGGCGAAAACATTATGAACTAAAATTAAAAATTTATAAAAATTAAACAATATTATATATTTTCAGTTTAATTAGGACTGTGACCATGGTAGCAGTCCTTAGAAAAATACTGCGACCAAGGTCGTAATCTTCAGAAAAAGACTGTGATCTTGGTCGCAGTTCTTAGAAAAGATTGCGACCATGGCAGCAGTTCTCAGAAAAATACTGCGACCAAGGTCGCAGTCTTCAGAAAAAGACTGCGACCAAGGTCGCAGTCCTTAGAAAAGACTGCGACCATGGCAGCAGTTCACAAATTATATAATCCCTCTCAATCGAATCCAATTCCTTGTCGAATTCCTCGTCAATCACACCCTAATTCAATCTCTTATAAGTAAATAGAGAAGGCTCTTGTGTTCACTTTTCGCACAGGGCCCCATAAATCTCAGAACCGGCTCTGAAGGAGGAGGTACATCGGTGTCACTCTCAGCATAAGCCTCTCTCTCTTACTTATATGAATCTCAGTCTAAACTATACTTACAAAGAAATAAAAATTACATGAAAAGAAAATAAAACCTATACTAAAAAGAATGAAAATGTAGACTAAATTCTATCTCTGCATGGTCCTTCCTATTTTGCCTTTGAGATTGTAGGTATTTATAGAAGAAATGTAGAGGTTAGAGGAGTATGAAGATAGAAAAAACTGGCTATTTCTGAATTTGAATCCTCCCCTTATCTCCAAACTTGATTTGATGTGAATATGTTGTTCTGATCTGCAGTTTGTTGGCATGTTGATTGCTGAATATCACTTATCAAATGATAGAATTAGAAATAGTGATCAACATAAGAGTTGTAGCCCTGTAAGTCTGCTTTTTGGATCATCTTGAATCATCAGATTTGAGATTTGGTAGCGAAAGTTATAATTCAAATATTAAAATGTATCCAGTCAGAATCTAAGTCAAACTTGCTTCATCTCATCTGTTGATCTTCTCTCTATCCATTTATCTCTCTGTATTTAATATTATCCTCGGTTGATCTTTAGCTAACCAAAATGGATTTATAGAAATTTGAATTTTACCGGTTTCCATTTGGTGTTATCTTTCTGATTTGCTCTGATCTTCAGCTAAACATTTTCTCGGACTTTCGGTTGTTCTCCTCAATTCGAAGCCTCACAATGAGATCTTCCAACTTCATCTCCTTTCACTTGTGCGTAAGGTAGCTCTTGAAATCTCTCCACATATGTGGGAGTTTCTCCACGATAGTAGCAACCTGAAAAGTTTCAGGTAGAATCATACCTTCGGCCTCTATCTCGTGCAAGATAAGTTGGAACTCTTGCACCTGACTGATCACAGTCTTGTTGTCCACCATCTTGTACTCCAGAAATCGTCCTACGACAAACTTCTTGGCACCAGCATCCTCAGTCTTGTACTTTTTATCAAGACTGGCCCATAACTTCTTTGCCGTTGTGATAGGACTATAGACATTGTAAAGGGAGTCATCCAGTCTATTTAAAATATAGTTTCGGCAAAGGAAGTCACCTTGAGTCCATGCATCGACTGCAAGGACTGAGTCCCGATCAGTTCCGGGTACTGGTGGATCTTCTTGCAGGAATTTGATCAGATGCATAGTGGTTAAGTAGAAGAGCATCTTCTGTTGCCACCTCTTGAATTCTGTGCCATCAATTTTCCTGACTTCTCCGGCTTTGGGTTAGGAAGTGGAGTAGGCATCAAAGCTTGTATTTGCATGTTTGGTGCCTTGCTTGAGCTATCTTGATTAGTCTCAGACATTTTCTGTAAGTTCAAGAAGAACAGAAGTAAGAAACTTCAATAACCTATTTGTCATAAGATTGTTGGTATCTAGGATCAATCTGACAACTAATCAATATCACTAAAATATCGCCGATCTAATTGGCCAGGTCGGTTAATATCAGGTGGGAGATTTTCCGTTCAATAGAACGTTCCTTAATTAAAGAACGACCTTTCAATTACCTTCCTTAGTTAAACACCAATTAGACTGGTATAAGTCAGTCTCAATATACTGAATATCAGTATAACCCCTGTATAAAGAAAATTAATTCACTTATACAGTACTTGGAGTGAGGTACGCTTAAAGCGAATCTCCTTAAGACAATTACGTCCCCCGCACTGATGCTAACGGGTTACTGGATGCTGGTCTCCCAAGATACAACACTCCTTCACGGTATTTGGATAGCACTACCAAATAACCGTACGGTCGAACCGTAGTTAACCAGTACCTTCATAGGATTATTGACGCAGCGGGACTAAGACAAATTTCGGGAGAATATTTGTCTTTACTTTGGAGGAGCACCCATTGTAGAGGAAGGAGGAAGGTAGAAGAATATTCTTCTTTGGAAATTCCAGATTCAGATAACAATTCTACTAAAGAATCTGTTGAATTTTCTGAGCCCTCTTTCAGAACGAATTTTACAGAATCTCTTGGAAGTCGCTTCGGAAACCGAGTTGCTGATTTCCCACTTCCCGTTGGAAGTTACTTTAAGACAGAGAGAGAGGATCTCACTTCAGAACGCAGAGAGAGTTGGTGTGTTCTGTTTGAGAGAAGCGGAGCGCTATTTATAGCGCTCCAGGAGGGGTATTTTGGTTCGAACCTAACCGAACAGTTGCAACAGTTCGGTCTGAACCGTTGCAACGGTTCGTTTCAACCGCAGCAACCGCCCAACTGCGCGACGGTTTACAGACAGCCGTTGCGCTGGGCGGTTCAGATCCGGATGGCGGAGCGGGTATGATCCGCGTGACCCATACCCGTGAGACCCGGTTCAAAAAGAACCGGACCGGGTAACGCACCCGAACCCGAACCCAGACCCGGTCTCGAGCCCGGCCCAACCGGCCGCCGCTGCCAGCGGCGGTGCGCGCGCATGTGCGGGCATGGTTTCCTCCTAATCGCACGCGAAAACTCCAAATACCCAAAGGGCACACCCTTTGTTCTCATTTTTCTCTATTTAAACACTTCAAACTTTCATCCCATGGCCAATATGGGACTAAATGCCTTTAGCTACCTTTAGTCCCATTTTGGCTTTGAATTAGGCAAACTTTAGACTTGAATATCTCATTCATTCGAAGTCAGAATTGAACATGTGAATATACCACGTTCATCCCCAATGGAAGGAGAACACACTCCAACCATTATCCAATTGGTTCTATCAACTGATCTCATCGTAATTCAATTCAAAGATTCACATATATTCTTCATATTCCCAACAGTACTGATGAGGAAGGCTGAGATGATGATGATGGCTCTATTACGCAGATCCTGAGTCTGCCTTTTCCCTTTTTCTTCTCTTAAGTTTAAACGCAGGTTCATTCTGCTATGAAGAATCCTCACAATATTGGGGTGGCAAATCTTGAACTGCTGAGTCTTTTCTTATCACAATTTTATGACAATTAATAACTAATTTCTGCCAGTTTTACCTAGCACTCGCACTTTATAATTCCCCTTATTTATTACTTGAGCACAGATTCCTCAACAAAGCAGCAGTGAGAACTAGCTCGAGCACGCCGTGGATATTGTGCTCAGTTACCCAAGTAGAGGAGACCAAGCAAATTCTCCTAATGCTTCCTGTATTAGCTGCAATGTTCGTACCATTCGCCATCCACGTGCAAATCACCACCTTCTTCATAAAGTAAGGCACCACATTAGAACGACACATCGGATCTCAATTCAATATCCCCCTACCAGTCTTGGAGCATTCGTAACACTGTCCATGCTCATCTCAATTCTTATTTATGATTTTTGTTTGTAAAGATCTCCCAGGGGAATCACACTGCTTCAGAGGATAGGAGTTGAGCTAGTCACGTGATTGTCACAATGCTAACAGCGTCTCTGGTCGAAAGAACAAGACTAAGTGTTGCTCGAGACCGTGGACTGGTACAAAGTGGAGGCCAAGTCCTTGTGACCATCTTCATTCTACTGCCTCAATCTGTGCTCATGGGAGTAGCTGATACTTTCTTGGTGGTGGAAGTGTGGAGTTTTTCTATGACCAAGCACCAAAGAGCATGAAGAGCTTGGGGGCCTCATTTTCTTTGACTACTTCTAGAGTTGGCAATTTTCTGAGTACTTTTCTGCTGCCAGTTTCCTGACATCACAGAGAGAAATGGGAAAGGATGGGTACTGAACAATCTCAATGCATCACATCTGCGCTATTTCTATGGATTTCTCCATGCTCTTGGTACCCTAAATTTCGTATTCTTCATTTTTTAAGATCTTTACCTACAAGGCGGAGGTTTTTGAAAGCGCGGTGGCTGTATATGAAGAGGATCGAACGGTAAGAAAACCTGAGCGAGAAACGTTGTAGTTCACTCATCTGTTGCACCTCACGCTTGAGTCATGCTAATCTTCTCCGTATCATTCTGATTTTATTACTGCAGTATGATAATTAATGAGCAGAAGAATCATACATTCTGTAAATCGTGTACATTTATGAAATATTTTGACTACAATTTGTAATTCTTTCTTCTTTTTTTCCCTTTTCCTCCAATGAGTACGATGTAAAGTTTCTCTTGCTGTGTTTTGACTGCAGTTTCTAATTCTCTCCCCCATTGTTCGTAACAACAGTATCCACTTCTCTCAAGCATCTGACCTTTTTCACCACGCATTGGGCAATTTTCAGCAAAATTCTTTTTAGTAACCATTTCTAGTCTGCCATGAAAATCTACTCAGCTACTATTTATGAAAGTAGCGTGTTGGCTTTCACAAGTTTTAGTTTGTTGATGCGGCAAGTATATTTCTTTAACTAGCACTATTTGCGTCACCTGCAATTGAATAAAAAAGTTGGCGTTTATGTAGAATACGGTAGTAGATTTTTTTTTATTTTTTTCCCCCTAAGAAGTGGGTCTATCGTGAACGTCCAAAATGCCACCACACGCTATAATAAAAGAGACCCAAAGATCTCCAATTATATATGGTGAAAATGGAACTCGACTAATTACTTATGAAGCTAGTGCAAATTAGCTCTCACCCACCCCATTTTGGGTCATTTATATCACAATTATCATTATGTAATGTGAGTTTTCAACAGCATCATGCAATACGCATGTACTCAATTATGGGGAGAGAGAGTAGAATAAAAAAAAATAGAGGATGGAGTTTTTTAAAGTATAAAGCATAGGGCTGTCAACAGTCAGATACGGATACGCCTTGACTGATGAACTGTGCTGTCGACAGCGGCCACTCTTAGCTGTCGATAGCGGTTTACCAAGAGTTAAGTTTGTCAGAGAACTGTCGACAGTCTCCTTAGGCTATCGACAGCACAAGAATTCTGGACGACTCTGAGCAAGCTTCTGAATTTATTCCTGATCCGAATTTGAAGTTGTTGGTTTCTTTTTCTTGAGGGACTCCATGCCTATATCATGGGGCAATTATCCCTCTTTATATAGGCATGGAGTCCCTCAAGATAAGGAAACCATAACTCCAAATTCGGATCAGAAATAAATTAAGAAGCCTGCTTGGATTCGCCTAGAATCCTTGTATTATCGACAGCCCAAGGGGATGTCGATATTTCTCTGACAAACCCAACTCTTGGTAAACCGCGATCGACAGCATAGAGTGGCTATTGTTGACAGCACGATTCATCAGTCAGGGTGTATCTGTATCTAGGGTGTTTAACAGTCCTATACCTTATCCTTTAAAAAATTCCATCCTCTAACTTTTTATTTTTCCCTCTCTCTCCATAATTCTCCATCTCGGTGAAGATTTCTCAAATATGAGCCGAACTCAACATAGTATCATGTCGACTCAAACAGGCTGCACCAGTGTAACCTACGCACCCTTGCTTAGGGGATCAAGTCATTCGTAGTTCATCCAAACGAGCTCAATCAAGCTCAAGAAAATGGAAAGATTTGGAGTAACTCCTTGCAATGTGCAAACTTATCATCGGAACAATCTTGGTACGCATAGCGGCGGGATTCTTCTTCGCGTGAATCTTCTGTACCTCGATGTCACCCTTATTAAGAATCTCCCAAACAAATTGAAACCTGATGTCGATGTGCTTCGTCCTTGCATGATGCATCTAGTTCTTTATCAAATAGATAGCACTCATGCTATTACATGTGATCTTCAATAGATCCTGATCAGTCCCCAATTCATCGAGCAATCTTTGAAGTCAAATTTCTTCTTTCATAGCCTCCGTCATGGCCATATACTCGGCCTATGTAGTGGATAATATGACAGTAGACTGTAGAGTAGAGCGCTAGCTTATCGGTGCTTGGGATAGTATACACACATATCTCATTGTTGACTAGCTTTGTCAAGGTCTCCAACGTAGTCGGAATCAACATATCTGATACACTCCTGTTACTCATAACATCCTTCTTGAATACCAAACCAACGTCTATGGTACCTTTGATGTACCGTCAAATCCACTTCACTGCTTAGGAATGGCCCCTGTTGGGATCGTGCATGTATCTGCTAACTATTGAATATTTGTGAATCAAATCAGGCAATGTACACACCATTACATACATTAGACTAGCAGCTGCGCTAGCATAGGGTATGTGAGTCATGTACGCATGCTCTTCAACAGTAGTAGAAGACATTGTAACTTTTAACTTGAAATGAGAGCAATGGTGTACTTACAGACTTCGTGTCATCGTTGATGTTGAATTTCTGAAGTACCTTCTTCAAATACCCCTCTTGTGTCAAGCTAACCTTGCCACCCTTACGGTCACTCTCAATCTTCATACCTAGCACCTTTCCTTTACCAAGATCCTTCATCTCAAATTCGAAAGACAAGTCCTTCTTCAATTTATCAATTGTGGATCTGTTCTTAGAAGCGATGAGCATATCGTCCACATACAATAGTAGATAGATGTACTCTTCACCAGGTAGCTTATTTTAATACGCACATGGGTCGTAATAGCTTCGTGCGTACCTCTTGCCTCTTATGAAACTGTCAAAACGCTTGTACCATTATTTTGGGGATTGCTTTAATCCATATAGTGATTTCTTCAATTTGCATACCATATTCTCCTTTCCTGCAGTTTTGAACCCCGTCGACTGAGGTCTGTATGTAGATATCCTCTTCAGGATCGCCATGGAGAAAGACAATCTTCACATCGAGCTGATCAAGTTCCAACTCTACTGTGCTACCACTGCCAACAAAATTCGAATAGATGAGTGCTTCACAACGGTAAGAATATCTCGTTGTAGTCAATGCCTTCTCACTAAACGTAGCCTTTAACTACCAATCTGGCTTTGTAGTGTACAATATCAGGTTTGAGAGATCCCTATTTCTTTGCGATTCGATCCTCTTCGTCAAATACTTCTTTTGGATGATCTCCAACAGCTTCCTTGTGGAAGTCTCATACAACACATGATACTTGATGAATTGTGTCAAACAAGATCTTACAAGACCACACGTCGTTCTATTCATCTTGTCCCAATATTTTTCAGAAGTTTCCTTCGGCTTTTCCTCCAAATGTAGAGTGTCTTCGAGATTTGATGCCGTCAATGCATCCATTACGTCACACCTCCACATCCTTCCTATCAAACTTTACCACATCGATCTTCAAAGGATGTGGGTTCACGATTTTCACCGTGGATGAACTATCTTCAGCCATCTCCCCAGTAGATTCTTCAAAGTAATGCGGAAAACGATTAGTGAAAACAAATCCAAAATGCGCCATTCTCACGCTACAATAACAGAGATACAAAGATCTCCCATTATATATGGTGAAAATGGAACTCGACTTATTACTTGTGGTGCAAATTAGCTCTCACCCACCCTATTTTTGGGTCATTGATGTCACAATTATCATTATGTATTGTAAGTTTTCCACAGCATCGTGCAATACATAAGTACTAAAGTTGAGGTCTATATATAGAACTCGTTTCTGAATTTCCTGTTATAAGTGATTTCTATTACGGAACATCCAGTATGCCACTCTTCTCACGTTAGTTACGATAATAGAGATGAACTTGGCTGAAAAAGGAACAAGGACAAAGACGACAAGAGAAAATGAAATAAGCATGTTAGGCCTTGGAAGAATGAAGTGAATCAAACGCATTGTCCGACCACTTTGTTTTCTTTTTCTTTGGAAATTATGCATGACTCTTTGTTCACCAAAATGTTGTCATCAAGTTGTCATTTAACATAAGCAATTATAGGCTTCTTTTTTTTTTGAGCTTATCCTTTGTTGATTTGAAGTTTAAGCTAGGTGTGCCCCTATCTATATAATGCATATATATATACCGAAATAGACTTGTGTCATTGCAGAAGGATTCGAGCCCGAATCCTTCCAACTCAAATATGACCATCCGACATTTGAATATAAGATTCACTCCGTTGAAATTGATCAATATTATTTCAAGTATTTACAAATCAAAAATCAAATGTTTTGAATACTTTTTGCTCATCCATCAAGTGGCGCAAAATGGACGGCCGAAAGTGTAGTGAGTTGGTTATATTTATGTCTTTAGACATATAAATTCTCGATCCGGCAATTTGATCATGACATAAACATTTAAAACTCCTACAAACCAATTTTGTTTTAGGTTTCAAATGTTCTATACCGTTAAACTAACCAACTCACTATTTAATCCCAACTTGATGCTTGGGCAAAAAGTATTAAAAACACTTATTTTTTGTCTTATAAATACTTGAAATAATACATCAACTTCAACGGAGTGGACCTTGTATTTGAATGTCGGATGTTAGTATTTGAGTGGGAAGAATTTGAAGTCGAATCCTTCCGCAATTGACACAAGTCCAAGTCTTTATATACCCTCAAAAAGAAAAACATGTTAAAGAGACATACCTTTCATACTCGCCCTCTAATATGCACACTGTTTTTTCCAATAGAAAATTCCTAATAAGATAGGATCATATGATTACTTTACAAATTACAGGAAAGTTATTGCAATTGTGGCCAAAACGAAAACCAAAACTTGCTTTTTGAGGTATCCAGCGTGAACGGCGAGCAAATAAAACACTTTTTCAAATATCACGTAGAACAACACAGCTCCCCCACATAAAAAAAAGAAATTCCTCTCACACACACTTCACTATTCGAGAATCAATTTTTTATTTTTTCTTGAAACGATTCAAGTTATTGATATGGTTAGCGCGGGCCCTTGAGACAAAGATGTTAACCTGGTATCTCTCTTTTGCTTTCTTTTTAGAGTAAAAAGAGGGAATATGAAAAAAAAAAAATCACCTGATTTCATTAATGACGAGCACCGAAACCAACAAAATGTCATTACTGTTGTTTTCTTTTTGAGTAGAAGGGGGAAACATTTCACCATGAGAAAATAATAAGAGACCAACAGCTCATTACCTAGTACAATCATGAGGCAGGCTCATGCCTTCAGACATATAACAAATTTTCAACAAAAATATGACGTGCTAGAAGCTAGTCCAAACGCATCATTGTCAGGATCCCAAGCAAAACAAGTTTGAAATTGATAATTTACTCTGCCTTTTGTTTTCATCACATCCACCGCACAAGCCAACAAAACATCTTATGAAATCAAGCGAACTGTTTCCCTATATAAATGTACTATCCTTCACTGACAGCCGGAGACCAAAACCAATGGCTGAGAGCTTTGAGAAAGGCAAAGAACAGTACACAAAGGATGGCTCGGTCGATCTCAGAGGCAACCCCGTGCTCAGATCCGAGAGAGGAGGCTGGAAGGCTTGCTCCTTCGTTGTCGGTAAATACATTTGAATCGTTTCTTGAACTTGTATTTCTCTGTATCTTAACAAGTATCGGTGTGCGTATCTGATTGCAGTGTATGAGGTGTTTGAGAGGATGGCATATTATGGCATCTCATCGAACTTGGTGTTGTACTTGACGAATAGGCTGCATCAAGGGACTGTGGATGCTGCAAACAATGTCACCAACTTGGTTGGGACCGTCTTCTTGATGCCGATCCTGGGAGCTTATGTCGCCGATGCTCACCTCGGGCGGTACTGGACCTTCGTCATCGCGTCTGCCATCTACCTCTTGGTAAACCTGCATCAAACTTTGATCTTCAGTTGGCATTTGTTATGTAGAGTTCTACTTGGTTTGCATGATACCTGATGATAAAGATCACAAGCTAAAGATTTCTTTGTTATTTGTCCAAGTTACTCCACCCAACTCACCCTTCCATACAAAAATGGCCAGGTCTTTCCAAATATCTTGTGTTGTCCTGCTGATGTAGGGTTGAAGTTTCTGTATAAAAACTATAGGTGGACTGAATTAGGTTTCTCATCAATCAATCAACAAGATAAATCATTCCTATCAACTGTAGTTAAACCCGTTGGGTACAAGAGAGCCCATCAGGTAAGCAAGCATGCCTATGGCTAACAACCAACAAAACCGTGGAGAAAAAAATATATTCCATGAGGTTCACTCTATTTCAATAATGCGATCCTTTGCCCACTTTCAATAATGTTCTAAAGTTTGTGGAGAATTTAAGTAATGAAAGGTCCATTAGACTAATCCCCAACCCCTTCTCTGTAATATTCAAGATTCAATTTTAGTACCATATAGATGTGAACGAAGAAGGGTCTTTTGATATCCCTACCACGGGGTCCAACCTTAGCGCACACCTAATCAAGTAATCATACATTATCGGCGAATAAAATCAAAGAAAAAACAAACATTGTTTAAGGATGTATAATAACCTCAATTTCGCATCAAGCACACTGGCTTAAGCAAGAAGAGAAAAAAAAAATTAGGTGGCTATCAATTAATAGGATTCACAACAAAAGCTTTAATTGTTTTGGTTGGCCCCATCCATGAAAAAAGAAGGCATTAGATGCTATAAAAATATTGCTGCGTGTTCCATGTCTAAGAGAAAGTAAGAGTCACATTATTATTATTTTTTCTTTTTCAAATTTCAAATCTGTGAAAGCTATGCTTCAGGTAGCAGTAGCAGTATCAATCCAGACTTCCTACTTATTAAACATTCATCGTAAAACCTTGAAATGTGAGGTGAGCACTAGGGACCTTATCTGATTTGGGGATGCCATCGCAAGCGAATGAACGCCCATGTCAAAATCCTGGAGTCAATGTCATAATAAGCATATAAGTAGGAACTTGGACTTTCGGTGCATTGGGGTCTGCTCAACGTCAAAGTTCATTCGAATCCAGTTGACTACACTGAGTAGACGGGCGCTCTGATACCATTTTGATGTCCCTATCACTGAAGGGATTTGTAAACAAAATCTGCATTAATACCAGAATAGACTAGTTGCGACTTGTGAATACACTTGTTGATGATGATGTATGGCTGTTGGTACCTAAAGACATCAACGAAAGTAGGCCACCTCTCACTTCTCATCTATCACCACAAAAGAGAAGAGAAAGCGATCATCTTTCTGACCTAATTGATCCCATGATCTCAGTCCACCGAACTCGAGCATGTATTGACTTCACTGCCCAACTCCATGAATCAACAAAACCTTTTTGTCCTTATATGGCCGGCTGATCTCAACTTGTAGCCACAATCCAAATCAAAGAACAGGTTAAAATCTAGAACAGGACAGACCATACGCAAGAATAGTGATGCAATTTTGTTAGCCTGTGTTAATTGGACGATTGGTCCCACCCATGTGCTTAAGGTTAGTGATCCAACCTGGGTCAAATGGATGCTCTGGCACTACAGAAAAAGATCCATGTTCTGGCTTCAAATCCTCAGATAGTGATCACTAGATTCATCAAATCTAATCTAGTTTGTGTCAACACTGATTGATAACAACAAAGAAAAAGAAAAGTACCATTTTGAACAAAAGCAATTGTGTGGAGAGAGTGGAGAACTGGGAAAGAACCAATACGGGATAAACTACAAACAATCAAGGGATAGGATTCACAAGAGCAGTCACTCAATTTGCTATCTTTAATTCACAAGAAATTACAAACACACAAATAAAAAAGGGTTAAAGCCACTTGCATTATAAAAGGCTTAAAGCCATTTATTCCCCCGCACACAAATAAAAAAAAAGAAGTCCCTTATTCTTTATTTGCATTTCTTGTAAAACCAACAAAAGAATATAGTAGCATGATCGCCTATATTTATCCTGTTCTAAGTCATTACTGAATTGAGTGCCTGCCACCTACCTGTATTTCAATATCAAATTGATGCATAGCAAGTTTTTGTTCTTTTCTCCTCTCCTCCCCTTCTATTACCTGGATTTGATGTCATGTAAAGTAGAAAAAAGGGTAAATACCACTTTTCTTTGAACTATAACTAATTATACAAGAAAGCAATAGCCGCAACTCCTTTGCACATTAAAGAAAAAGAGAGGCAATAAGAAACTAACAATCTAGTTAGCTCTATTAGGGCATGTGTCTGCTAACACTTGCAGTTTCTATATCACACACTAAAACCACCACCATGCTCAAGCAACTGCAAGCCAGTTTCAACACTACAATTAGGTACATTTTTCGGAGGATTGTACATTCTTGCACTAAGAACTGATGGAACCAACCCAAAATCTCAACAATTGGTGCTGATCAGTTTGATGATTTCGACCAAAAAGAGAGGAATCACAAGCTTTCTTTCTTCAACTGGTGGATGTTCAGCATTTTTCTGGGGACACTTTTTGCCAATACTGTCTTGGTCTATTTGCAAGATAATGTGGGCTGGACAGTTGGATATGAGCTCCCGACATTGGGCCTTGTGATCTCGGTGCTGATTTTCTTAGCAGGTACACCATTTTACAGGCACAAGTTGCCACAGGGGAGCCCATTTACTAGGATGTCTTGGGTCATTGCGGCTGCATTAAGGAAATGGAGGGTTCCGAATCCTAATGACCCTAAGGAGCTTCATGAGTTGGACTTGGATGTATACAAAGAAAATGGCAAGTTTAGGATTGATTCCACATCTTCAATAAGGTTAGCAACACTCTTGTAATGTATCTTCTAAGATAACCCTAGATTTACCTGGTATTCATCATGCATAATTCCCCTTTGTTTTTTATGCAACACAGGCTCCTCAACAAAGCAGCAGTAAAAGCTAGTTCAAACTCTCCATGGATGTTGTGTTCAGTAACACAGGTGGAGGAGACCAAACAAATTCTACGCATGCTTCCACTACTAGCTACAATGTCATCCCATGCACAATGATCGCACAAGTTAACCCCTTTTCGTGAAGCAAGGTACCACATTAAAACGGCACATCGGACCACACTTTGAAATCCCGCCAGCCAGTCTCGGAGCATTTGTCACGCTATCTATGCTCATTTCACTTCCACTCTATGATCGTTGCTTCGTGAAGGTCATGAGGCTTGGACTAAAAACCCAGGGGAATCACTCTCCTGCAAAGAATAGGAATTGGGCTAATTCTACAAATCATCACGATGACAATAGCAGCTCTAGCGAAAGAATAAGGCTAAATATTTGCTAGAAGTCATGGATTAGTCCAAAGTGGGGGGCAAGTTCCAGTGACCATCTTTATACTACTACTGCCACAGTTTGTGCTCATGGGAGGAGCTGATGCTTTCTTGGTACCTGGAGAGAGAGACTTTTTCTATGATCAAGCTCCAGATAGCATGAAGAGTTTGGAAACTTCATACTCTTTACTGCTTATGGGTAGGTAACTTCCTTAGTAGTTTTATCCTGTTAGTTGTCTCTGATATCACAAAAAGCGATGGAAAGGGATGGGTACTGAATAATCTCAATGCCTCACATCTGGAGTATTACTATGGATTCCTCACTATCCTTAGTGCCCTAAATTTCATCTTCTTCCTTTATGTCAGTGTGATATATACCTATAAGGTAGACCATTTTGAACAGAAACTATGTTAGAGGAGGATAAAGGTGTAATAGACAATCTAAAACAGGAAAAATCCTAAGGCAAAGAGTGTAGATCTATTGTTTGTGTCAAAGAATCATCGCAGACATTACATGATGAAAAGATGTACACTTGTGAAACACTATCAGTTGAAATTGGCATTGCTTTGCCTCGAAAAAAAAATATGTTT